>VDFB02093885.1:0-42820 GCA_007258455.2 Sequoia sempervirens | reverse complement strand
GCAAACAAGGTTTCTCACTCAGTAAGGAACTTGCTATTTTTAGCAGGCGTGTCCCGGCAGCCGCCACCCAGCAGTCCAGATTCACGAGCTGATCGCAGTGCCGCAGAAACGAGAGCAAACAGAGATCTTTTGATACGCATGCAATGCAAATTAGGGTTTCCAGCTTCGGGGCCTAAAAATAGGCATCAAAAGTCAAAATCTTCGAAAACCGATGTAAACCATCGCGATCAGCGTTCTTCAGGCTGTCTGCTGGTGAAATTTCAGGTCAAACGGAACACTTACTATTTATAGTAAGTCGAATTGGAAACATGCTAAAAATAGTAAATCAGTTGCATGCGTCAGTGTCAGCCGACAGGTCACGTGGTGAGGAGTGCCTCATCAAAATTTCACCTCGATTGGAGCTTGGGAACTATCAGAATCAAGAGCTTACTATTTTTAGTGAGCCACCCTCAGAAACAGGCTATAAATAGCAGGGTGACTAAAAGTGGCAGTGCCGACAAGTTGATAAAGTTGTGAAGAAACTATGTTTGAAATTTCAAGTTGATCCGAGCTTCAGAGGCGCGAATACAGAGAACTTACTATAAATAGCAGGGCACGATGCTGGCGAGGATGATAAAAATTTGTCTAAGTCTGGAGTCTCGTCCAGCAGGCATATCAAAATGCGCCCAGATTGATGAAGAGGCGTAGAAATTCTTCAAGATGCAAGTTCATCCTTCACACAGGGCAAAATGCGCCCAAGGCACAAGAAGTCAAACAGAAAGTCAACGAAATTTCATCCTGCTCAGAGTCCAAATGCGCCCAAAGTGAAAGAAAGTCAACAAGGTCAAACATTTTCATCCTTCTCCAAGGCCAAAATGCGCCCAAACTGGGCCATGTCAAGACAAAACGTGGAAGGTGAAGAGTCACCCAAGGATGTTGGAGAGTTCATCCACCAGCAGGGGTGAAATGCGCCCAAGGTTGCAAGGGGTCAACAAAAAGTCAAAGTTTTTATCCTTCATTACATGCAAAGTGCGCCCATCCTTCTCTCTCATCAAAATGCGCCCAAATCATGCAAGTCAGGACAAAAAAACGGAAGTTGAAAAGTCACCTGAAGGTATAAGCAAGTTCGTCCTCCTCCTACAAGGAAATGCGCCCATGTTTGAAGGGTAAATGGTAAATACAAGGGGTAAATAAGGTGAAAAGTGTTACCTAGCATGGTGAAGGCTTGTACGTTATCCTCCTCCACACTTAAAATGCGCCCAAGGGGAGTTAAGTGTGAAGTATGCGCCCAAGGGGAGTTATAAGGTGTTAGAAAATATTTCCTAAGGCGTTGGAAGTGTTAAGTGTGAAGTGTGCGCCTAGAGCAAGGGAGTTATAAGGCGTGGAAAATATTTCAAGGTGTTAAAATAAAGTGTGCGCCTAGGGAGTTATATGGTGATTTTAAAAAAAAAAATCTTCTAGGCGTTGAAATGTTTTGAAGTATGCTAGGCGCCTCAGGAGAAAATAAAATATTTGCTAAGTGTTGAAAATTCTCTAAGGCGTTGGACTTTGAATAAATATTTTCCAAGTGTGGAGTGAGATAAAATGTACAAGGCGTGCCGGGACTATGAAATTTTTCAAATGAAGTTGATAGAAATTTCTCTCCACTGGCAAATGAAATAAATTTTTTCTAGGAGCAACGCAGAGTGACCACGGGCGAAGAACGAGTTTAAATGATGAAAATGATATTTTCCTAAGGTCCAAAATTTAAAAAATTAAATGAACCCGTTCGTTGGGTACCCATGAATTCGAGGCGTTCTGAAGAAAATTTGCTTCTGGGTACTGGACGTTCGTGATGATGAATGAATTTCTAAATCTTTCAAGCTTCGCCAACACTTTTTCAGTGAGGAATTTAATCAGTGCTAGAATGATGAATTTTCCTAAAGGAGAATTTTAAATTTTCTAAGGCAAAAATGAATAAAATGAGTTTTCAAGTGAATTTTCTTCAAACGATGAAGACGAAGGGAATTGCCTAGATAATTGTGATTAAATTCTTCGAGGATGAAATTTCCAGAGCAGATGATGAAGTTTAAAATTTGAATTCAAGTAACGGAGCTCCAGCTGGTGAGTAAAATATGATGAAGTTAAATTAAATTTTTCGAAGAGAAATTCAAAACGCCAGTCAAAGTCAAGTTTCTAGAAGAATAATATTCCCGACGACTGGAGACAAGTGTCAGAAAAGCCAGAGAGGGAAAAATTCGAATTCTTGAAGTGGAGTAGTGGAGTTTAATGGCACTGGCTAAAAATAACGTCTTCTAGAATTTGAATTCTAGCTATAAAATGGAGAAGCTTTTCACTCACTTTCACAACTGGAAAAGGCGAATTTGCTAAGGCAAAGTGAGCTTGGAGAGGTTTGAATTTTGCTGAGGTTGAACTTGTTGGAGAAGACGTCTTAAGGCTTGAGGAAGGTACGCCATTGCTAACTAAGGAGGTGTTTGCTGCAACTTGAACTTGCTTGAAAAGGTACGGCTTTGTCACTGAAATCTGATTTGCTTGAATTATAGAAGCTTAAAAGGTACGCCATTGCTAAGGGCTTGGGAAGTACGACCTTGCTAGTGTTGAAGCTTGAAGTCTGATTTGATTTAAGTTCGGTCAAAATTGCCATTTGAAAAGGACGCCTTGTATTGAGTTGAAACATTGAGAACTTTGAAGTGCGAATTTGCTAACTTGCAAGATTGCTGATTGCTGATACAAAGACATAGAAATTAAAGTTGTTGATTGCTGATACGAAGTAGTTAAAATTGCTGATTGCTGGTCATCAAGGTTCACTTAGAAATCTGTTCTAAGTGTTGGAATTCGAATTTATTCAAGAGAAGGAGCTGAGGTTTGCAAACACGAAGGATATTGCAGCTTCTAGAATTCAACTGCAGCCCCTATATCATGTCTTATTTTATTAAATCTGATCACTGATGAAATGTCTGTTATGTTGCAGATGGCTGAAGCGAGGACAACCGGAAAGGACAATGGTGCCTCCAGACAGGCTACGATCAAGAAGCTGAGCAAGACATTCATGCCGGAGACGAAGTTTATTTCAAAGTTGGGCAAGGTGACGGACACGAACCTGGGCTCTGTCAACCTGGAAACATTCAAGAACAGGCTATTTGGAATTGGAAGTCATCGGGCTTCGGTCACTTCGCACAACATCGTCCGAAGTGGGTTGTATGCAGCTGCTGGTTTTCCGCCAGCTATTCAGTGTTCAGAGTTGATTATGGAGTGCGCCAACTGTTACGAGAAAGAACACCGGTCGATCACGACACCAGATGGCCAAGTGCTTGCTAATCTTACTCCGGCAGCCATTGGTGAAGCTTTTGGGATCCCGGTGCATAGAAACATGATCTACAAGTCCAGGGAGCGAGCGGAGCGTATGTATGCTTCTGCCTTTGAACGATGCATGGACACTATTAACACTCACTGGATGAGCACTCCGAGGCCGTCTCGTACGAAGCTGCCAAAGCAGATCATAGCAGAGGACCTGAAACAAGAATATTGTGATCTCGTCATGTTGCTGAGCAGGGTTGGTGGTTGCCCTCAGTCTTATATTTTTGAGCCGTGGATGTTTTATTACATCAACCTGGTGTTGGAAGGCAAGGATTATGTCAATTGGGCTGAGATGATCAGCGATAACATACATGAGCAGCTCCTGAGTTTGCGGAGGACAAAGACATTTTACATGAGTTCCTATCTAATTTATATGTTGGCACGGATGACGAGGTACAGAGGGATTTCTTACAAGGAACCCATCGGTTGTGGCTCTCACCAATTCAAAATTCATGAGGCGTGTACGCAGTTGCACCTTTCGAGCACAACCCATTACAAGCGTGTCAACGATTCATTCACCATGTACATCACGAGGCTGCTTCAGGAGAGGTTACAGTGCAGAATCTCTAGAAATGCCCAGGAGCTGATTGAAAGGTATGGGTGCTGGTTTATACAGTTTCCAAGATTTTCATACATTAGGCTGCAAGGATTTTCTTCATACCCTTATAGGCTGCCTAAGTACCCAACCGATAAAATAATAATGCTAGAGATAGCTAGACAGTTGCTAGCCTTTGACAAAATCCAGAAGAAGAAGAAGAAAGGAGGGATAGAGTTTCCAGTTGTGATGGGCAACTCGGACGAGGTTTGTCCTTCGATACAGGCATGTAGAGAAGCTGAAAGTGAGCTTCAATTCTATCATTTTTCATATCACACAAGTAGACAACACTATGACCCGCACCATAACATCAACTGGGTGTTGTCAGAGGAATTCAAACACAAGGCCACCATTGAGGATTATTGGGCTGATGCAATTGATGAGATTGAAGTGAGAAAGAGGATGTTCTCTAGATTGCCGATTACTCTGATCAGGGAGTGTGAGGTAGTTCCGGTTCCGGACCAGGTCAATGAGGACATGGATGTTGTTCATCCAGACTATGCAGCCGTTCGGGACACTCCACTTCCGCCTATTGATTGGTCAGAGCCCGAGGTTGCCGACCTTGATACTCTCTCTATCCCGGTTATGACATTCACCAGGGCATGGGTCGATAGGCGAGTGAGCAGATTGAAAGGTAGGTCAATTGCCTTGACCTACAACTTGATGGGAGATCACAGGACGCCCACCACAGGAAGGAAGAAACAGATCACAAGAGGACCAGAGTCCAGAAAGAAAGAAATAATTCAGCCAGAACCTCCACGAGTTACAGTAGCAGTACCTTTGGAG
Organism: Sequoia sempervirens; assembly: GCA_007258455.2. Classification (NCBI taxonomy): domain Eukaryota; kingdom Viridiplantae; phylum Streptophyta; class Pinopsida; order Cupressales; family Cupressaceae; genus Sequoia; species Sequoia sempervirens. The sequence continues at coordinate 38,103 of VDFB02093885.1, read as the reverse complement.
ACACGTTCTCCAAGCATACAGGAGGTATCTTTATTTGTTGATCAGAGAATTGCAGTGAATCAGGTACCGGAGATACAGAGTGATATTCAGCCTCCACGGAGGGAGTCGATTGGCCAGAGCGCCAATGTACCTGTTAGGGTTGATCAGCAGGATGATGAGGGGACAATTACTGACCCTCAATTTCAGCAGGAGATAGAGGCGGCCATGAATGATGATGATGATGATATAGTGTCAGGTGACACTCAGCCACTTGAGGACGATGAGCCTCGCCAGAATGAGGAAGAAGTGGAACAGGTTAGAGAAGTCGAGGCACAGGAGCAGCGGCCCTTTCGATATACTATATGAGGTGCCCGATTGGCTTAGAGACAGAATGCGAAGGAGCCCGAGCGAGGAGATTGATCCAGCAGTTGAGATGGAAGAGTTTTTGAACCGGATCAGTGCTCCTCCACCGAAGAAGAAGGCAAGAAAATTTTCGAAGATCTCCACAGATGAGGATGGCTCTCGTACCCTTCACGTTGCTGTCCCACGAGTCGAGTGTGACCGGAATGAAGCAGCTCCGGAAAACTATGTGGTCACCACTCTTGACTTGGGACGCCCTACTGGTGCACAGATTGTTGAGGAGTGCGATAACTCCTTCCTTGCCCTTAAGGATAGATTATTCAAGAAAGAAGGAAAATACAAGAAGTTGAAACGAGAACACAAGGCGTTAGTTGGATATGTTCAGCAGTTGTCTCGTTCTCGAGGGCAGGATGTACCAGTGATAGAGCCTCCAGCAGATATTCCTAGAGAGTCGATCAGCGGCTTGGTAGAATTGGGGAGGATGGCACAAGAGGCAGACAAATGGGTCACAGGGGTTCGTACGGAGACAGAGAAATTCATGGAGGACCTATCCTTTGCTTTTCAGCAGGCCTCTACTATTTTGGCACGGATGGATGCGGTGGATCATGCTTGGGGCGATGCTTCCATCTATCAGAGTAAGGTGATCCAGCGTCTTGAGGCGTTGAGGCATGTGCCATTGCAGTTGCTGATTGATGGAGGTGTCATTCAAGCGAATGACCGATATGATTTCTCTAGGTGGTATTCTTCGGCTATCACAGGGCGTGGCTTCTTCGATGCAGCACAGGCGGATTCAGCCAGGATTCACAAGGCCATGGCCAATATTATAGATGGAGTTCAGAATACCTTCGAGGCCATATTTGCTAGGCGGCTGAATCCAGAGGAGATAAGTTTTGATAATTTGAGGGGTTTGCTGGTTCCCTTCTTCGCAGATGTTAAGACCTTCGTACAAGATGACTTTGAAAATACTGCTACATTCTCCACTTTGATCCAGAACACGCAGGACTCATTGGCTGCTTGGAGAAAATCTTGTACGAGGCACGAGCACTCAGTTACAGTGTTAGAGTTTCAGTTAGATTGTGTTCCATCTATTTCAGTTGAGGAGGTTGAGGCCGTACTTAGCAGATTTGTTGAGTTGGCAGTCAGAGAGAAGGCTAATGGGAACACACTACTGGACGAGGATCTTCTAGAAGACTGAGCATTTATTACATTTGCTATTTTGGGAGTGAGTGGGAATCTTTGATTCATTTAATGTACCACTCCCTATTCTGGCAGTTTTTAGGGTTAGGGCTGAGGTGGCACGATTCTGGCCACTCTATTGATTGTAACCCTAGCCGTCCTTTGGGACTTGGCTAGCTATAAAAGGGGGAGTCCCCCTCATTTGTAAGAGATTAGGATTCAGAATCAGAGTAGACCTGAGAGAGCATTAGCCTTAGAGCTAGATAGTGTAGTAGTGTAGAGCATTTTTGCATAATTTGGAGAAGAGAGAAAGTTTTCCCTTTTGAAAACTTTTGAGGAGATTGTTGTGTAATACATTTTATGATAATAGATCTTTTCATTGATGGTGAAATTCGTCTTGTCATGAAATGCTAGCAAGGTTTCTTCTTCCTTTCGTATCCAAGTAGATTAAATTCATGCAAGTAGCTTACTTTGGTGTGTGGTATTTCATTGAGATAGCTTCATTTTATTCCATACCACTAGCGGCTTGTTGATGATAAGTCTGCCTTGCGTGGTCAACTGGACATCATCTTGTGTTTAACTTCGGTTATGGCTTACATACTTATATGCGTTGTTCTGATGGTGTACGTATGTTAAACTATAACTTGAATATCTTTTGCTATCCCCTTTGAAGATTGCACCGATTTTGCTGAGGCTGTCCGACGGAGGCTAGGTGAAATCTGGTTGAAGTCTATTGAGACGAAGCCCCACATACCTTGCATTTAGAATAGAGTACAAATTTCTTAGGCCCTTTCCCTTTTACTTTCCGCATACTTCTTGTTAGTTTTAGAAAAGGATACACATTGCCAAATCATACACGTAAGAATCCCCTTCAAATTACATATCAACTGCTAACTGCGAGAAGTCTGAACAACTACGTAAGTCCCCTTGACATACCAGCAATATCACATCAAGCCAAACTGAGCCTATTCGCACTAAAGGAACCTTGGAGTTGAACGCACGAACTTTCTGGCAATCTTAGCGTGCGGAATACTTTGATCAAGAGAGAATAGAGCGTCCGTTGGGCAACTCTGTTCTGTGTTGGTGCGGTCTCAAAAACCACGTCAACACCTCTCACTTCTTATCTCCTCTTTTCTTATAGCCTCCTCTCGTTGGAGAAGAGATAAGCTTCCATGGAGGGTCATGCTCTTTCCTTCTTGGAGGGACGTTAGTCTTGTTTGCTGCCTTTCTAATCAGCGACAACCTTTATGATTAATTGCTCAGCCTTCTTTATGTTTCTTGTTTAATGTATATTTCAATGATCATTATTTTATATTGTTCTTACATGTTTATTTTAATATATTTTTACTTATATGTTATTCAATTTATATATATTTGTTTTTACATTCTATTTAATATATTTATATTCATAAGCATAATATTATATTATGTTATTTATATATATTAAATGATTAATATGTGTATTTACATTTTTAATATGTATTTTTGTCATTTATTTATTTTATCTATTTATTGGTATTTCAATGTTTAGTTATTTTTATATTTTGGTGTTCTATTTCGGGGACATGACAGTCCACCCTGCCCAAGATTGCTTGTCCTCAAGCAATCAAAACTTCAAACATCTTTACATTTCAATAGTTACACGTCCTCAACTCAAGAAGCATTTTGATAGACAAAGTTTCAACAATCTTCATAATTCTTAAGCATAAAGTGGTCATAAACACACATAGAGTGATCTTGTTTGAAGACACCTCCGTCATGAAACATACACACGAATACACATAAGTTGCAAAGTGTGAATGTATGCAAGTCGCAAGATATACACATGAACACTAGGTATATGTATATGAACATCAATCACACAGTATACACTTGAAAGCATTTTAACATATGAGTCACACTTAACTACACTTGAATACATAAGTCACAAGGCATACAATTGAATGCACTTGAATACAAAGGCTTGAGTGTTGTGAACATCTATACATGCAGGTCTTGAATTGCACTCGAATACACATGAGGCATGAATCAAACACAGGCATACATGGGAAGAGTATGCATGAAGTAAATATATTGAAGACATCTAAAACATCTAAATATACAGAATAAGTGAAGCATAACATATACATGGAGTGTACGCATGGAGTATTGTAAGAAATTTGTTGTAACAATACCAATATATGCAGAAAATAACATAGAAGTTTCAAACTCCAGGAGAAGAATAGAAATTACAAGCAATGCAACAATACCAAGGCATCAAATACTCGCCTGAGAATTAACAAGGACTAATTCAAAGATCGGCTGCTCTGAGAAAACTATTCCAGAGAGGCTCCTCCACAAGCTGCAAGATTCGGCAGTGACCTCAAGCTAGTCGACTGAAGTTTGATGTCTCCACACATCTCCTTATGCCGCAAACAGATTATCAAACACAAGCCGTAGTACAAGAGGACAAAAGAAGGAGGAGTTCGGATATGAGGATTAAGAGAACTTAAAGATAATGATGAAATAAATTCAGAAAGACATTTCCCCATCAATTCGCATTCAACAACATAGATAGTTTGCAGCCCCAAGGTGGTACGATAATGCAGAGATAAGAATTCAATAGGAAAACCAAAAGCTTCGTTGGATAGAACATCGGCCAAGCCTAAGCATAGATCGGCCAAGAGAAAAATAAGCTCAAAGACCGATCTCATGCATGTAACGTCCATGCATGGATGTCTCTTCTTGGTAAGGTGGCGGTTCCAAAGAATATGCAATTTCTTTTATTAAATTCGAGAGAAAGATGAAAGGTTCCCAATGAGCATGAGGGGTGGCCAATGCCTTGTTTAATTATTTGACTTTATTTAAAAAATACAAAGTACTTAATTATTGAAACTCTTGACCAAGGTAATGATTTAATTTAAGCCCTTCTTACACTGGCTTACGACATAATGATAATTCATGATTCCTTATTGGTTACGTCCTCTCCTTGATGATGTTTCCCTTTTCCTCGAAGAGTTGGCTATCTTGCATCCACTGACAAAGAAAACTAGGATTAGACAGTTTTGGATAATTCGTAATAATGATTTATATGTATATATTCAATCGTAATTCATAGACATTTCATTTACAATTTTATGCAAGAAAAATCATTCATGTTGCATATACAATTTACATTATAAAATTTAGAATTTCCTCTTGCAAATCACATTCACATGAAAGGTAGTTATTTCCAACTAACATTGCATTTGAAATACATAACCAAACACATTCTCAATGTAAGGGATGTAACATACTCCCCTTAAGAATCATCGTCCTCAATGATTGTTTATTCAAAGTCTCAAATTAAAACATAAACATAAATATAGTGTTCTCAATTGTTCATCAAAATATAAGGAAATTTTTGAAGGATTTCTTCATAATCCTCCCAAGTGGCATTTTCTTTAGAGTACTGGTTCCATTGGACCTTGCATTGCATAACCTCGTGGTTACGTAAGCGCAACTGACGCACCTCGAGCACTCTAAGTGGCTCGATTGTGATCACCCTTGGTTCTCGCACCTGCAAGGAATTCCAGAAATTTGGTGATCAAATCCTGCATAATAGTTCTTAAGATAGGAAACATGAAATACATTGTGTAATCTGGCGACAGCTGGTGGTAGAGCAATTCTGTAAGCTACTGGGTTAATAACTACCCGGACTTCAAATGGTCCCACATATCTTGGAGCTAGCTTTGAGGCTTTTCCGAATTTGATTGAGCTTTTTTGGGGTTTTACCCATAAGAGAACTTTATCCCCAACTACAAACTGCCTGGGAGTTCTTTTTGCATCCGCGTAGCTGTTTTGCCGGTCATTGGCTTCTTTTAATCTCTGCTTGATCAACTTAACCTGTTCTTCCATTTCTAAGAGCATTTTGGGTCTGAGGACAATCCTGTCCTCCATTTTGTCCCAATTGATAGGTGTTCTGCACTTTTTGCCGTATAAGGCTTCAAATGGTGCCATTTTGATAGCTGACTGATAGGAGTTATTATAGGCAAACTCTACCAATGGTAAATATTCCTCCCATTTATATTGCTGATCCCTACAGTACATTCTGAGTAGATCTTCCGAAATCTGATTTACCCTTTCCGTTTGACCATCGGTTTCGGGGTGATAAGCTGTGCTGATATTTAACTGAGTTCCTAGTGCAGAAAATAGAGTCCACCAAAATCTGGATGTCATCCTAGCATCTCTGTCTGATATAATCTTCTCCGGAACTCCATGTAATAAAAAAATTTCCTGCACAAACTTCCGAGCAACCACTGAAGCTCCATTTGTCAAATTCCTTGGTATAAAATATGCTACCTTGGTGAGTTTATACACCACAACCAGTATTGCATTGTGCCTATTCCTAGTCATCGGTAATCCCTGGACGAAATCCATACTAATGACTTGCCATTTCCATTCGTGTACACTGTGAGGTTGTAGTAACCCTATTGGGTGTTGATGCTCTACCTTAACCTTCTGACATTCAAAACAACTTGCAATGAATCTGGCTTCGTCCTTTTTCATTTCTTTCCAAAAATATAGGGGTTTGACATCGGCCAACATTTTTGTTACCCCAGGGTGTCCTGAATAGGGTGTTGAGTGAGCCTCTTGCCATATCATCTTCCTTAACTTTGGAGAATCGGGTATGTACATTTTGCCCTTGTACCTCAATAGCCATTTGCCTCAATCTGAAAACCCTCATATTTAGGGTCCTGTGGGTTTGCCTGAAGAGCCTCCCGCACTTGAAGGTAAAATTCATCTTCACACATTTTCTGCAACACCTGAGCTGAAAATCATAATCAGATATTAACTCTATCCACCTTCTTTGTCGGGCATTTAAGTTAGGATGAGTAAATAAGTACTTTAACCCTTGGTGATCTGACTTGAGTTCAAATGTTTTTCCCAACAGGTAATGTTGCCACATTTGTAAGGCATGAACGATAGCTGCTAATTCCAAATCATGTGGTGCATAATTCTGCTCATATTCTTTCAATTTCCGGGATTCGTATGCGACCACCTTCTCTTGTATCAGTACTCCACCTAATCCATCACTAGACGCATTTGTGATTACTATAAAACGGCCGTTAGGGTCTGGTACAACCAAAACGAGTGTTGTGGTTAACTTCTCCTTCAATGTATCAAAAGCTTCTTGACATTTCGCTGTCCATTCAAACCTCTTCCCCTTTCTCTGAAGGGAGGTGATGGGGTGAGCAATTCTAGAAAAGTTTTTCACAAACCTTCGATAATACCCAGCTAGACCCATGAAGCTCCTAACCTCGTGTACGTTCTTAGGTACCGACCATTCTACTATAGCTTTTATCTTTGTAGGGTCTATTGCTATTCCCTCAGCTGATATGATATGATCCAAATACTATACCTCCTTCTGAAAGAAAGTGCATTTTGACAATTTACCATAAAGCTGGTGTTCTCTTAATCATTGAAGGACTATCCGAAGATGCCGAAGATGTTCTTCCTCATTCTTGGAATAAATGAGAATGTCGTCAAGGAATACTAATACAAACTTGTCTAGACAATTGCGGAAAATGCTGTTCATCAAGTTCATGAATGCTGCTGGAGCATTGGTAAGTCCAAAAGGCAACATTGTGAATTCATAGTGGCCATACCTAGTTCTGAAAGCTGTTTTATGGATGTCTTCCTCTTTCAATCTTAACTGGTGATATCCCGATCTTAAATCTATTTTGGAAAACACGACTGCCCCTTTCATCTGGTCAAAAAGATCATCTATCCTAGGCAAGGGATATTTATTCTTGATGGTGAGCTTATTCAACATGCGGTAATCAATGCATAGCCAGAGTGTCCCATCCGTCTTCTTATCAAATATCACTGGTGCACCCCATGGTGAAACACTAGGTCGAGTTAAGGCTTTATCTAGCAACTCTTGCAACTGTGCCTTTAACTCCATCAACTCCACTGTGGTCATGATACGGGGCCTTAGAGACAGGTTCAGCCCCTGGAACTAAATCTATAGAGAAATCAAATACCCTTCTTAGTGGTAGCCCAGGTAGTTCCTTTGGAACACGTCTTGATATTCTCAGAGATAAGGATATCTCTCAGCAAAGGTTTGCTCCTTATGGTCAATTTCCATTTCCTCACTTTGGTTCTGAGTATGTGTCATGTCCCCGTTTTAGTTGACACTGTTTGTCGAGGAGGTTAGCCTATTATTCGATCCTCGTAGGCTGGCAGGAGAGTGCAGAGGATCATCTGGGGCAGTTACTCAGTGTTTGGTAGCTCCAGTTTCGCAGTTGTGTCAGGTTGGGCCTTCGCAGAATCTTCCAGAGTGCTTTTTCAGGAACTTTCTATTTTTAGAAAGTTAGGTCAGGCGGAAGCTGCTATTTCGGGCAGGGCACCTGGTGCACTTTATCAGCTCAGATTCGACCCAGTTCAGCAGTTGATTGATTTGACAGAGAAATAAGGAGTATTTAATGAGTTATTAAATATTTAATAATTTGACTTTATAATAAAGTCACTTTATTGAAATATTTAAATATTTAATTATTTGGCTTAATTATAAAGTATTTAATCGTACTTTATAATATATTATTAAAAGGTGACTTAATGAGTATTTATATTCATTAAAAAGGGGACGCCAATGATTAATTATTTTTCCTAAGTCAAAGTGCAAATTAAATCATTAATTTAAATGATTTATTAAAATGGAGTTTAGGTCGAATTTTCTCAAGGAGCAATATATTCCTTTCACAGGCAAAATCGAACTATCAAGTTTATTATTCAATTTTGTCTTCTGAGCATCTGAGCTTTGGAGTTTGCAAACCCTAGGGTTTCTGGCAAACATCGTTTCTGGAGAACGTAACCTCTTCAGAGATCAGGCATACTGAGGCTGTGAGATACCAGCTGAAGATTGCACTTGGTGATTTCATCCGGAAGTCACAGATTGAGCTTAATCATTTAGTCAGACAGAAATTCATCAGTATTCAGCAGAGATTATTCATCTTCCATCAGAGGCGACTTCATCCATTTCCATTCATCTGAGTTTTGGCTCGATTTCCAAGAGGCCGTACTTTATCATTTATTGCAGCTGTCAGGCCGTACCAGCAAAGGCCGTACTATTTCATCAGAGGAAGTCCTTCAGGGTTTTGGTCTCCAGTCTTCTGCAGAGGGGGCGCCTAAGGATTTAGAAGATTTTCCCCGGGTTTTGAGCTTGGATCCTGAACATCTGGAGCTGGCCGTACAAGTTACACCTTTCCCAAGGCGGCTGTGTGAAATCAGGTTTTCTTCATTAAATTTATTGTATTACATTCAGATCTCTGTATTTAATATTGTATACGCCCTGGAATCAATAATAGATGATGCGCCAACTGTTCTTGAGCAAGATCTTAGTGTAAATCATGTTCTAGAATTTTATTTAAATTTTCCAAGCATTTTTTAGTAAAATCGCAGCTTCAGCATTTTTGCCAAAATCCATCAAAAATACAAAAATACCAAAAAATTGCAAAAACACAAAAACATCAGTTAGGATTTGAATCGAGAACCACCAGGGTTCTCACAGTATGCATAATCATATCATCCAAAATTACACTTTCTTTAAATTCCCTAACTTCCTCCATCTTTACAGCATATATCTGACAACCTTTCTTTTTATTTTTTTTCAGTTGCATGGCGGAAATTTGCCGTATTCTAACTTCCCGTTGCACTCCTTGCAAAAACATCGTACTTCCATGATCATCTAGACATTCCACTGTCTTTGCCGACAATCAATCTTGGCCTTATGCTCCCTTTAACCAGTTCATTCTGAGGATTACGTGGTAGGATGTCACATGTCCCTCTTCGATGACATCTCTGATGGAGGATTGGCCATCACCACTCCCTAGAGGGCCGATGGTAGGTAGTCACTTCGAGCTTAGCTGCCTACCAATGTCGTTGTCTTTTCGCTCGCTCGGGAGGAGACGCTTCGAAATTGCTATTTTTTTTGCTCTCAGCTGACTAATGGGCATTTATTTTTATGATGGTGCGGCATGGGAATCTTCGAGTTAAAAGATCGGACGTCCCGGGTTAGAAGCGAGAAGATATTAATATTTGATCGTATTGATTAAATATTAATTAATTAATGATTTATAATATAAAGTTATAATTTTAAATTATAACTTAAGTGTTTTCCTTGAAGGGTGCGCCCAACATCAGAAGGGGCCAAAAAGTGATTATTAAAGTATTTAAAATATTCAGTGAGGACTATTGAAATATTAAAATATTAAAACGTGAATATTTTAATGAAACCCTATTTTCAAGCAAATCGCACTTTTCAGCCTATTAGTGGATTTTGCCTTGGGATTTGTGCATTATGTGATTATTGAGTTTGAAACTGATCAAGTTTGGTCTGAGCCTGAGACTTTAGGGTTTCGCGTTCGATTCCTTGGAGAACGAGCCATCTCCAGCGGAAAGCAATTCAGAGAGTGTGCAATACCACTTGATTTATTGCCTACAGAGGTTTTCTTATTCAGAGAAAACTACAGAGCTTCAGAGAAAATTATATCTTCAGTTATTATCAGTTATTTGCATCCAGATATCATCTAATAACCTGGGCGCACCATATTCAGAGACATTGATATTGATTTGGGTGAAGTCCGTACAGCATTAAATGCAGATCTGACAGGCCGTACCTTTCTGTCAGGGCCGTACCTCTGTCTTTTTGGCCGTACTCATCAGCTTGAAAGAAACGCCTTGATCTGAGGGTTCCAGTTTGCATTCAAGGAGGCGCCAATACCACTGGATCATTTTGTGCATGTCAGACGGAAGGAGAAAGGGATAAATCAACCCAGCCGTACATTTCTGTACCTCTGCTGCAGCAATCTCCAGGTTTTTAAAACATTGAAAATTCTTCATTTAATTTGTTGTATGCATCTGGGTATCATTGTAATCCATAGAGAAGTTGAATAAAGGATACTGGCATTGATATTGTTGCATTTCCAGAGCTATTTGATTTTTAGTAAATTTATTTCCATTTATTATCAAAATCGTACCTCTTCATTATTGCATCAAAAACACAAAAATTGCAAAAACCAAAAAAAACGTCAGAAAAACTCAAAACTACAGTCAGATTCAGTGTTAGGGGGAAATAGGGGTTTCTACATAGGAACCCAGGGGTGCTACATATAGATTAACTTTAGTAGTGAAGCTTGGAAGTTCTACCCTAGCCTCAAACAGACATTGCTCTACCCGAGCTCTCGTTTGATTAGCATATTCTACAGTCCAAGAGTTTGCCATAAACCTAGTTCTTTTTGGAAATCTACCAAGTGATTTAGGTGATATAAAACATTCAGTAGCCCCAGTGTCAATTAATATGGTTATTGGGTTCCCATAAAGCATACCTGGAGTTTTAATTGGAGCGACCCGATACTCTGCCTGTCTGTTGTCTACAACTGCATGGATTCGCTGTTGGAAAGCTATCTGCTGGGGTGGTAATGGCCTTCATTGTTGCTGCCCCTGCTGATTCTTAGTAGGGCACTGATTTGCATAATGCTCTCCACCGCAATTAAAGCATCCCCCTGGTGGTCCCTTCATTTCCGGACCTTTGCTTGCACTAGTTTCATCTTTCCGGTTACTGTTATTGCCCTTTTTATCCTTTTTGCTATCATACTGATTATTTTTATTCCCTTTTCTCTTGAAATTCTGATGAGACTGATTCCATTTGCCCTTACCGTGATTCTTGTCCGTGATGGAATCGTCGTTTTTCAATCTCTGTTCTTGCCGAACTGCTTTCTCATAAGCCTCATCCATTGTACGAGGTGCCAAAACATCTATTGAACCTCCAATGCGGTTGTTTAAACCCAGAATTAACTTTCAGACTCGAAAGTTTTCATCTTGCTGATATTGAGGTACATATTTCAGTAACTGGGTATATTTTTCCTAGTATTCATTGATTGATAAAGGTCCCTGTCTGAGGTTCTTAAAATCCAAAAGTTTCTGATCATAGAATAACTATGGGAGCCATCTTTGTTGGAATATTCTTACAAACTACTCCCAGGTCACATCTGCTACTGCAAGACCCATTTTCGCTCCTTTGTTTTCCCACCATGTTGTAGCTTCCTCGGCCAACTGGTACGCTGCCCAGGCGGCCTTGGAAGTGTCTGAATAGTCTCTTAACTCAATGTATTTCTCCATCTCAGTTAGCCATGCCTTAGCGGCATCTCCTGATGCGAAGCCCTCAAACTTAGGGGGTTTAATCTTTTTCATATCCTTGGCCAATTCATTAGCCAACTGGCTCCTTTTATTACCCAGACTTATGGTTTTTGAACTTTCTTCACGTTGGTCACTACGGGTTTCAGACCTTTCCTCACGCATATCAGTCTGCCCGTCCACTTTTCTTTCCAAATTTAGCAATCAGTTTTGAGTTTCACTCATCAAATACAATAACGGGTCTAGTTTGGCCATAGGGTTATCATTGTCTCAATCTCCTCTAAACCCATTTCTGGAATTCTCCATTCCAATGAAGTTCCTGGACATATGGTATTACTTATTAGTCTATGTTTTGTTTTATTTGCATGGTTTTCTCAATGAGATTTCATAAACAAACAATTGCTTTAAAATATCAACATGATATGCCATCAAATTAATTATAGATTCAATTCAATAATGATTACAAAATGACTATCACTCCCTATGATAGATTCAATTACATAATGCTTAACAATAGCTATCACTTCCTGTGATAGGTTTAATTACAAAATCAATAACTATCACTCCCTGTGATAGATTCAATTACAAAATGATTATAAATAACTATCACTCCCTATGATAGGTTCAATTACAAAATCAATAACTATCACTCCCTGTGATAGATTTAATTACAAAATGATTATAAATAACTATCACTCCTTGTGATAGGTTTAATTACAAAATTTGTTACAAAAGAATGTCTATCACTTCTTGTGATAGGTTTCCATTTCAGACTGATTATGTATCATTATCGCTGCCGGTGATCGGTTGCTCCTGATCACTGAATTCAGAAAAAGGTATGAGCCTATATCCAGGGGTTGGTTTCCATTTTTCAGAAGATTTAGGCAACTTGGTTTCAATATTGATAAGGTTCATGGTGCTGGTTTGATTCATTTCAGCAAGGATGGCTGATTTTACGGCATCCTTACTTAAGGAAGTCCACTTCCTTCTTTCTCGCCGAAGTCTCTTCAGAGCTTCAGCCATGGTCTCTGAGTCTGCAGGAATGGAGCATCTGGAATAATCATATCTCAGTCTGATTTTCCATAGCTGAATGGATACCGGATCTCGGACCTTCTTACGGGGTGTTTTCCGTATCCACATCCTGGAAAAACATCAACGATAGGTTGTCGTTTTCTAAGTTTGCATGATGAGCTCGAGATTTAGTGCCGAACCTGGTAGCTCTGATACCATATGTAACAACTATCACCTTACGGTTTAAGGAAAGGAAGTTAATCTGTCATATTCAGCTGAATGTAACTAATTAACTAACAAACTAGGGCTTTCCCAAATCAAAAGATAACGAATTGAAATAAGATTAGCTACTTTTGCATCATTAACTAACTAATTTTCATATCAAAATGAAGAAATAACTATCTAGTTTTTCTATTGCAGAACTAATATTTGCGCAATTCATCTAATTAAATAACATTTATTGCAGCAAATAAAGTAACTTAAATATACATTTGCATGTACTTGAAAACACGGAAGAGACATAATATGTAATCATCATCATGCTGAAATGCTTGTACAACTTTATCAAGAGGGAAAGAGAAATATCATCATGGGCTTTTCCGCCCAACCAATAACTATTGGTCTCCCGTGCTTCTTCTAGCTGAAGAAACCCGACCCTTCACGAGGGCAATCTGTCATGTCCCCCGAAAACGTAACATTAAAACACAAATAATGGAATTAAGTAAAAGATCAAAATACAAATACAAGAATATCAATTTAAGTATTACTATTAATATTATAATTATAATATATAAATTAACATTATTATTATGGCTATGATGTGATAAATATTGAAGTAAAAACATTATAGCTATGAAATGACAATTTATAGATATCATGAGTATACAATATATATTAATATAAAATTGACATCGATTTACTCATGGGAGAGTTATCGAATAAACCTGAAGACAACGTTGGGTATAAATACTAGGTTATAACCCCCAATCGCCACACCACTCGGTGATTCAAGTCTAGAGAAATTGATATCGTGGCAGCACAACCTTCAGGCTATAGGAGTCACAATAGATATTTGATTTTATAGAGTCTCGAATGTATTATTGAACGAGGAGAACTGTCGAAAGATCTCCGGGTATATATAGCCACGGCTATTCATTCCTATCGGGAGGTGTATTGCATACCTATGGGTTGCCGTGGCAAGTCATAATTTGACGAGAAAATGGAATGATCCTTATCGAGCTAGAAAGAGGATGCGGACTTGCTGGGAATAAGACGAGATTCTAGCCAATGTAAGAGTCCATCCCAAGTTGGGTCATGACACAGATTGAAGAATGACTGTTTGTTTATCATTAGGCACATATTACAAGCTTGTAATTTAATATTATCAGGCCCACCTTCACATTATCGATACTCTCGATGTATCAAGGAAGCCAAGCCAAAATCTTTGGGGCCGTCACTATCTTGGACATCATCGACTATTTTATTATTTGCTTTACATTCGTCCTGGATGGGTCAAACAGGGAAAGGAGTCTGATACTGTGGCATGGAAAACTCAAAAGCACAATGTGTTACTCATGTCCTCATCATGGTAAAAAGAGTTATTAACATTAGATACGTGGAAGACTTTTATTCCACATATGGCCTTAAATGCCCGAGCTAGGAGCCTTAGGTGGTATCACGTCGGGTGGAGGAATTCAATAGTATTATGCTGATTAAACATTAGAATACAATAATTACTCGAAGCAGTGGATAAACTAAAAGAGGTAACAGTTAAGGAGAGGCATGTTTTGAGCTAAAGGATAGGTGCAATAGAAAGCTACGTCTCTTGGCCAATCATGGATATAAAAGAGAGAGACCTGTTCAAGGCAAAGGGAGAAGGAGATATAGGACGAAAAGTCAATCGGCATATTTCATCGTACATACTCAGCCATTTTGAACTATAATCTGTGAAGGATTCTAAACATAACATAGTTGAGTAGGAAGAAAAGAAGCTTGATCGGGTACAGGAGACGTGTAAACCCAGGTAAGTATGATTGCTCAAATCCGATGCACCATTACTGCAAATTTGGTTTCACATTAATGTTGTATCATGCCTATAAAACACGTATTTCTGGATGCAATCGAATCACCTTAAAATGCAACAAAAATCATTTCAAAATAGATAAATTAGTCATGACTGTAGCGAGAACAAATACTACAGGGAGTGTGTTATTGCTAAGTATGGGGAATAATGAATATCATAAGCAATAATGTTGCTTACAACGATTATTGCCTTCTTCATAAGTTATTATGGCTTGCTGGAGGATAGATTTAGAGCCAAAAATATCTGTCGATAATACTCACCAAAGAGAGGATGGTTGTGGAGGGAAAGGTTGGTAATTCGGTCCCATGATGGATGTCCCAAGATGGGTAAAAAACCTTGAGGGGATCCACATGGAGATTGGTCACGCGCCCTCGGCACTGTAAGGCGTCCCTCCATCAATGAGGTTTAGGAAAGAGAGATCAAGGCCAAAATCTATCCTGGTTGAGCGTAGTAAGTTATGATAAACTATGATGAGTTGGTACTTGGCTTTATGTAATTTATATCTTGTGTATTTGCTGATGCTAAATTAACTAATGCATTCATCTCATATGCTAATTTAAGAGATTTCATGCACTTCTCCTATTCTCAGATGTTAATATTGGAAATAAATGTGTAGTTGATATCAATTAAGGATACAAATAGATCTTTAAGACGAATTATGTGAACTTAAAATGAACCCTTACCTCGACTTATGCATTCTTTTTTCTGTTTCTAGGACAAATTTAATAATGGACATTACAAGTGGTATCTGAGCATGTTCCTGCCATCTTGTGTATACTACGTGTGCCTTACATGTATTCCGGTGTGTGCTTTGAGATAATGTATGTGTATTCAAAGGTTTACTCTGTGACTTATATACTTGTAACATATGTTCATGTGAATACTTTGTATATTATGTGCATTCGCGTGTATGTTTCATACTCGTGTATACTTAATGACCTTGGGATGTTGGGATGGGACAATAGTGTAGTATGAGATGCACTGCAACCCCTTCCCCACTGTCTGACGATATACTTCATTCGATTGTATTTGTATTTGAGTATATACTCTATGTCTTGTGATTGTATTTGAGTGCATACTCTATGACCGTGCAATTGTATTCAAGTGTGTACTCCATGATTGTAATTGTATTCGAGTATATACTCCATGACCTGTATATGTAATCGTGTGTATAATCCATGACACATTTGTATACTTTGTGACCTTGAATTCAAGTGTGTACTTCATGACGATGCATTCAAGTGTGTATTCTATGACCTTGTATTTGCTGTGACTTGTATTCAAGTGTATACTTTATGACTTACATGTATTCATACGTATGCTTGGTGACTTCATGCACTCGTGCATATACTTCATGATCTTATGATGTTTTTGTTTCATGGTATGTATGGACGTGCTTAGCATCTTACTTGTCCAATTCATGACTGATGTACTCTAATACATGACTACTCTATTCTTAAATGTATACCTTGTGTTGCATAATTCATGCATTATATGTATTTGCTGAGTATATCTATGAGCACTCTTATACCTATGCTCTACATGTATGATCATTTTGTGCTTTATGAATGCCTCATATTGTTTATTGAATGCATGATATGCTTCTATTCCATGCATAAAAGTAAAATTGAGTGTACATATTCATGTCTTATGTAATGACTAGATGCTTCTCGCTCTATGCGTGTAAACTCCTATGTGTATGCTTCATGTGTATACTTCATAAATACTTCATGCCTTATGCATTCGAGTCTATGTTCCATGTGGGTGTATGCTCCATGTATTTCTCATGGCCTGTACTTCATGCTTTATGGCTTACGTGTGTTCAAAGGTATGATTCATATCTTATCAGTGTGTCTCATGTCTTACATACTTGCTTTATGCCTAATGTACTTTAGCATGTTTACTGCATGTGTATATTTATGTATGCTTTATTTCTTGAGTGTATACTTCCGATCGAAGATGTATATTGCTTCGAGTGTATTTGCACACCCTGAGTGTATTAATGTGCCTTATGAATTCCTAAGTGTATGTATTATATCTTGCGAGTGATTATATTTGATGTGCCTTCAGCATGATTGCTTCATGAAAGCTTTATGTGTGATTAATTCATGTTTGATACATGAGTGCCTTCTTAATACCGTGAGTAGGCTGCATAACGTGGCTTATGTATCTTTCAATATTCTCTCATGCTTCGTATGTTACTAGCTTCATTTCTGAAGTGATTGTGGCTTACAATATCTTATGTGCCAACCTTGTGACTGTTTCATGCATGACCAACTGCTCCATGTATGGTATGTATTCAACATGAGTGATTATATGCGTACCTATTATATGCCGTTGAAATATTTTCTCGATATCTGACATGTATTTAGCATGTGTGACCCATGCGAACACTTGCACGTGTATGATTCTTGCCTTGTATAAGTATATGTCTATGTGCTGATACGAATACTTCATGCTTCATCTACTTCTTAATTGATATAGTCCTCATGTTTGAATGCTTGTATGTAATTTGTGTTATGATCTACATATCTCATATGTATTTATGTATGATCTTGCCAACGTGTATTACAATGTCTTGCATCTATTTCTATGACTTATGAGACGACATCTATTCTCATGTGAATGATTCATGCTTATATGTATACTTCATGACTCCGTAAAGTGGTGTACTACTGCTTACATCAGATGTGTTACAAATACTCCATGCGCACACCCCATGTATATGTTTCATGAGTTTAAGATATGCTTCACTTCTGTGTATTCAAATGTTTGCTTGTGTCTTAAATGATTTCAACATATTTACTTCATGAATACTCTTCCCATGTATGCTTGTGCTAAATTCATGCCTCCTGTGTATTCGAGTACCTTCAAGTGAATACTTTGTGGCTTGCATTGTGATTTGTGTGTAATCGTGTGGGTATAACCTTCTCTCTTACTTGTGCTCGTGTATATCTTGCGGCTTGCAACTTATGTGTTTATGAATATATTATGGCATATACGCTTCGTTAAGCACTTCCAGGTGTTAGCTTTAGTCCAGATGTGCCTTCAAACAAGACTACTCCATGGTGTCTTATGCTTAAAAGAAAAATTAAAATTTTATTTGCCTAACTGCTTCTTGAGTTGAGGAGTTGTGACTTTTAAAGGAAAAAGATGTTTGGAATTGTGATTGCTTGAGGACAAGCAATCTTGGGCGGGAAGGACTGTCATGTCGCTCGAAAACGTAACATTAAAACACAAATAACGAAATTAAGTAAAAGATCAAAATACAAATACAAGAATCTCAATTTAAGTATTACTATTAATATTATAATTATAATATATAAATTAACATTATTATTATGGCTATGATGTGATAAATATCAAAGTAAAAACATTATAGCTATGAAATGACAATTTATAGATATAACGAGTATATAATATATATTAATATAAAACTGACATTGATTTACTCATGGGAGAGTTATCGAATAAACTTGAAGACAACGTTGGGTATAAATACTAGGTTATAACCCCCAATCATCACACCACCCGGTGATTCAAGTCTAGAGAAATTGATATTGTGGTAGCACAATCTTCAGGCTATAGGAGTCACAATAGATATTTGATTTTATAGAGTCTCAAATGTATTATTGAACGAGGAGAACTGCCGAAAGATCTCCAGGTATATATAGCCACCGCTATTCATTCCTATCGGGAGGTGTATTGCATACTTGTGGGTTGCCATGGCAAGTCATAATCTGACGGGAAAATGGAATGATCCTTATCGGGCTAGAAAGAGGATGCAGACTTGCTGGGAATAAGACAAGAGATTCTAGCCAATGTAAGAGTCCATCCCAAGTCAGGTCATGACACAGATTGAAGAACGACTGTTTGTTTATCATCGGGCACATATTACAATCTTGTAATTTAATATTATCAAGCCCACCTTCACAATATCGATACTCTCGATGTAACAAGGAAGCCAAGCCGAAATCTTTGGGGTCGTCACTATCTTGGACATCATTGAATATTTAGTTATTTGCTTTACATTCGTCCTGGATGGGTCAAACAGGGAAAGGAGTCTGATACTATGGCATGGCAAACTCAAAAGCACAATGTGTTACTCATGTCCTCATCACAGTAGAAAGAGTTATTAACATTAGATATGTGGAAGACTTTTATTCCACGTATGGCCTTAAATGCCCGAGCTAGGAGCCTTAGGTGGTATCACATGGGGTGGAGGAATTCAATAGTATTATGCTGATTAAACATTAGAATACAATAATTACTCGAAGCAGTGGATAAACTAAAAGAGGTAACGGTTAAGGAGAGGCATGTTCTGAGCTAAAGGACAGGTGCAATAGAAAGCTACGTCTCTTGGCCAATCATGGATATAAAAGAGAGAGACCTGTTCAAGGCAAAGGGAGAAGGAGATATAGGACGAAAAGTCAATCGGCATATTTCATCATACATACTCAGCCATTCTGAATTATAATCTGTGAAGGATTCTAAACATAACATACTCGTGTAGGAAGAAAAGAAGCTTGATCGAGTACAGGAGACGCGTAAACCCAGGTAAGTATGATTGCTCAAACCCGATGCACCATTACTGCAAATTTGGTTTCATATTAATGTTGTATCATGCCTATAAAACACGTATTTCTGGATGCAATCAAATCACCTTAAAATGCAGCAAAAATCATTTAAAAATAGATAAATTAGTCATGATTGTAGTGAGAACAAATACTACAGGGAGTGTGTTATTGCTAAGTATGGGGAATAATGAATATCGATAAGCAATAATGTTGCTTACAACGATTATTGCCTTCTTCAAAAGTTATTACGACTTGCTGGAGGATAGATTTAGAGCCAACAATCTCTGTCGCTAATACTCACCAAAGAGAGGATGGTTGTGGAGGGAAAGGCTGGTAATTCGATCCCATGATGAATGTCCCAGGACGGGTAAAAAACCTTGAGGGGATCCACATGGAGATTGGTCACGCGCCCTCGGCATTGTAAGGCGTCCCTCCATCAATGAGGTTTAGGAAAGAGAGATCAAGGCCATAATCTATCCCGGTTGAGCGTAGTAAGTTATGATAAACTATGGTTAGTGTGTACTTGGCTTTATGTAATTTATATCTTGTGTATTTGCTGATGCTAAATTAACTAATGCATTCATCTCATATGCTAATTTATGAGATTTCATGCACTTCTCCTATTCTCAGATGTTAATATTGGAAATAAATGTGTAGTTGATATCAATTAAGGATACAAACAGATCTTTAAGACGAATTATGTGAACATAAAATGAATCCTTACCTTGACTTGTGCATTCTTTTTTCTGTTTCTAGGTCAAATTTAATAAGGGACATTACACAATCAATAAGGAATCACAAAGTTTCATCATGCCATTCTAAGCCTGGTCTCATGTACCTATACCTCTAGTCGATCCCTCCTCTGTAGGTACCTCCTAACCATAAGGATCATTCTGACTAGGGTATATCTGGCCATGAAAATTGACATTTGCCTAACTGGCATCATACCTTGGCCAAGGATTTCCACAATCAGGCACGTATCTCGTGCAGTCAACAATCACCCTTGCTCGGCATTCTATCTCTTATCTGAGATATAAAAATTACATGCTCTTACATTAATTGATTACTTAGCCATTCAAGTGTGAGCTTGGCTATAATTCATAGAGTAGTCAAGGAAAGACACATGATTCTAGTTAATCTGTTTAACATAATGAGAGAAAAAGAAGAACTTGGCTCCAATCTGTTATCAAGGAATAGATGAGAGATTGAACCAAGCTTTGGCTCTGTATTTGTCCATGTTCAAGATTCAAGTTTAGATAGAAAATCCAGTGATGGTCTACAAAGATCCAAGATATTAAATATAAACATGTAAAGCTAGAGGACAGGGTCCGATTTATTTAGGCCTCAACAAGGTCACATGTATGGCTTACTTTCAATACTATATTTAGGACATGGGAGATTCGTTCAAGTTTATTGAGTTTTAAAAGAATATCAAGATCCAAATTTGAAGAAAGATTGTTCACAAGTTTTAATGATCACAAGATTCGATATACACAGAAAATAACATAGGTTTCGAACTGCAGGAGAGGAATAGAAATTACGAGCAATGTAACAATACCAAGGCATCGAATACTCGCTTGAGAATTAACAAGTACCAATTCAGAGATCGGCTGCTCTGAGAAATCTATTCCAGAGAGGCTCCTCCACAAGCTTCAAGATTTGGCAGCGACCTCAAGCTAGTCGACTAAAGTTTGATGTCTCCACACAACTTCTTATGCCACAAACAGATTATCAAACACAAGCCGTAGTACAAGAGGACGAAAGAAGGAGTTCGGATGTGAGGTTTAAGAGAGCTTCAAGATAATGATGAAATAAATTCAGAAAGAGATTTCCACATGAATTCGCATTCAACAACAGAGATGGTTCGCAGCCGCAAGGTGTTACGATAATGCAGAGATAAGAATTTGATAGAAAAACCAATAGCTTTGTTGGATAGAACATTGGCCAAGCCTAAGCATGAATCCGCGAAGAGAAAAATAAGCTCAAAGACCGATCTCATGCATGTAACGTCCATGCATGGACGTCTCTTCTTGGTAAGATGGCGGTTCCAAGGAATATGCAATTTCTTTTATTAAATTCGAAAGAAAGATGAAAGGTTCCCAACGAGCATGAGGGGTGGCCAATGCCTTGTTTAATTATTTGACTTTATTTAAAAAATACAAAGTACTTAATTATTGAAACTCTTGACCAAGGTAATGATTCAATTTAAGCCCTTCTTACACTGCCTTACGACATAATGATAATTCATGATTCCTTATTTGTTACGTCCTCTCCTTGATGATATTTCCCTTTTCCTCAAAGAGTTGGCTATCCTGCATCCATTGACAAAGGAAACTAGGATTAGATAGTTCCGGATAATTCGTAATAATGATTTATATGTATATATTCAATCGTAATTCATAGACATTTCATTTACAATTTTATGCAAGAAAAATCATTCATGTTGCATATACAATTTACATTATAAAATTTAGAATTTCCTCTTGCAAATCACATTCACATGAAAGGTAGTTATTTCCAACTAACATTGCATTCGAAATACATAACCAAACACATATTCTCAATGTAAGGGATGTAACAAATCGTTTATCCAACATGGTGTGGTTGCGAGTTGCGTATTGCCCTTTTTCTGGAGTGTTTTCGGAGTTTTCTTCCAAATTTACTATTTTTAGTTAGTCAGTTTTGGGTATCGACGAAGCCAGTTGTCATCCATCTATTTTTAGTAGTGTTAGTGTGAGTAGTTGATACCCATATTTGAATGTCATAAGGGGACATTTTAATTTAAAAGTAAAATCATTTTATTTCCCAAGAGGGGGTCATGGGTTTTGGAGAGAGCTATAAAAGGGCTCTTCGAGTTCATTTTTCTCTTATGCTGGATTGAATATGGAGTTTGTTCTTGTTCTTGGAGGAGTTCATTCTTCTTAGGGTTTGTGAGGACGGAATCCCTTGCAAGTTACATTCTCTACGTTGTTCAAAGATACAATCTAGAGAATATGTTGGTGGCTTCATATAGAGATCGCAGCTGGGCTACATTGTTGTTCATTTCTTCTTTTCTGCAATCATCAGAGCTTTGCATTTCAGAGTCCATTTGTCAAGCTGGATTTGAGGAAGACATCTTGGAGTTTCTTGTTGTTGTAAACTCCATTTTGGTGGTCGTACCTCTGCTCAAGTTGGCCGTACCATTCATAGGAGGGTGTGAGGGTTTGCAAGGAGGGCACTTAGGGTTTGGAGTTGGAAATTTTCGCAAGTGTTGCGCCTAGGGTTGAAGAATACTCAACAACTTCATCGGGAGTGGAGACAGCGATTTACGGAGATCAAATCCACCATTTTCTCACTTCCAGTTTGCTGGTTTCTACTACAACACCTTGTCAAAGTTGCAAACATTTTTTGGGGCAGCATACTACATATAATGTAGATGGGAACTATCTAAGAATCCACACAAATTTACTAGTTAGTGCTGAAGGTGTATTCAACACCCCTTCTTTGTCTCAAGAATGCATTTTTATGTTGAAATCATAATAGATGTCCTTGTTGACAAATTTCTTTAGGTGCATTTAGTAACCAAACACTAGAATTGGGATGGTCAAATGTGTTTTGCAATTCAGTTTTATAAAAGATAGTTTGGTTGAATGTATTGGTGCTTGTGTGGCCATTTGCAAGATGATCTAGGAATTGGGGAAAGCTTGGCATTCTTTCCCCTAGGGTTTAAATGTCTGGAAAAATCAAGATTGTGTGAAAATGTTTGTTTAGTGAAAGTTTTTATATTTGATGTGATAAAATATGCTTTGTTTTTCTCCTCTTTATAATATAAGCTCAACATATGATATTCATGTTTATTGCAGTGAAATTGCTATATTTATCTTGATTTATATGAACGATATTATTATTATGCTAGCTAATTCTTGACATGAATAGATTAGTTTGTGTTAAATTTAGGTGAACAGATTAAATGCACAGAAAATAATTCAAAAATCAGAACAATAACACAGCAGATACCCTGGGAAAACCCTCCTCTTGAGGGAGAAAAACCCAGCAACAAAGATCTCTCTTATATTTATAACATCAGTGACAACAATTCACTTTACAATGAGGTCTAACACAAGACCAATATGCAGCACTTGAGAATATGAAGAACAGATAACAACCTGCCAGTTCGCACCTGACAATTAATGAATACAGATCTACATAAATCACACCTGGCAGTATTTTCAATCTCTAGTGGTTCTCAACCTGCTATGAATGAATCTGGAATAGCATGATACTTCGCACTGTATGAACTATTCGCACTTGCACTGTAACTTCGCCCTTGAAGATAATGCGCTCTTGACAGAATTCGCTCTTAATAATGTATTCGCACTTTCTTGATGTTCACCCTGTATGTAGTTCGCACTGTATGATGTATTGAACTTATGTGAATAACCGAACTGCCCTAGATGATTACAATGGACGAAACAATGTGAATATATACAAACGAATGGGAGAGACACATCCCTTCAAATCTTTCATGTCGGCCTCTTAAGAAATCGCGTGTCTTCTTAAATGAAAGTCGGCCTTGATAAATATTAAATGACTTCTAATAAATGATCAAGATGAATTCGTATCTTATCATGTCGGCCATAATGTAAAATGAAGATAATACAAAACAATGAATATAAATTAAATAGCCAACGACTATCATTTAATTTATGTTTCCACAATAGAGCTGAGCTGGAAGAAACGACTGAAGCTGCTATATCATTAACACTCCCTCTCAGCTAGGGAGAGAACTTCCAGCTGCACAATACGAGTCATCTCAATATGAGGTCCATCAGCCATCATTGCCTGCAATCAGATATAAGGAGAAGGATATCACCTCAACGTGATAATAGATATCGTCTCGATATCAACCATCAAATGGTAAGTACAAGTGTTCATCACTTGCATGATGTTGTCACCTCAACGTGACTTTCACCATGGCTCTCCCAGAGGGTGAAACACAAGTACAAGAAGATCATCACGGACTTTCTCATGTGATGTTGTCATGGAGTCACACACATGACATCCACCATGACTTAGCTTAGAGGGTGGAAACAAGGGCTTTCACCTCAAATTCTTCTGTCACAGAAGAAAATGCAATAGTAAGTACAAGTGTTCATCACTTGCGTGATGTTGTCACCTCAAGTGACTTTCACCATGACTCTCTTAGAAGGTGAAACACAAGTACAACATATGTCATCAGTCGCACACATGACATCCACCATGACTGGAGGGTGGAAACAAGGGCTTTCACCTCAAATTCTTCCCAAGAAAATGCATTAACAAGGCTCACCGATACCGAGACTCATACTGGACCAAGGCTGGATTCTCCACCATACCAAGCTTATCTCGAGGTATACAAACTTTATCGGGAGAGAGGCTTGGTGAGAATATCTCGCCGCGGCCATCGCATGTGCTAACCCGCATAGCCTTTACATATCTCCGATATGGGTACTTGATCTCAACATGCTTGGATCTGTCATGAAACACAGGATTGACAGAAAGCTTCACACAACTCTGATTATCACAATGAATAATAGTAGGCTCTATTGATTGTCCAAACAATCCTGCAAGGAGCTTACGAAGCCACACTGCTTCCCGAGTTGCCATGCAAGCTACAATGTACTCACCTCTGCTGTACTCAATGCTACAGAAGACTGCTTCTGCTGCACAGGAAATCATAGCAGAACCCAAACTGAAGCAACAACCAGAGGTGCTCTTCCGATCTGTGACACACCCTGCCCAATCGAATCAGTGAAACCAAGTAACTCCAAGTCTGCATTTGAAGTATACCTCAATCCATATCCAACTATGCCACGCAAGTATCTCAGGATATGTTTAGCTGCAACAAGATGTATCTGTCTCGAATCACACATAAATTGGCTAAGTGCACTCACTGCATAGCAAATAAATATTAGGTCTAGTGTTAACTAGATACATCAAAGATCCAATCAGCTGTCTATACAATGTAGGATCCACTAAATCTGAACTAGCTACAGCCTCCTTCAATTTATGAAGATTGGTCTCCATAGGTGTAGACATGGATTTGCAATCCATCATGCCAAATCTCTTAAGTATATCAATGGTGTACTTCCCTTGACTTAGAATCATACCATCTGGTTTCTGCCAGACTTCTAAGCCAAGGAAGTAATGCATGAGCTCAAGGTCCTTCATCTCAAATTCAGAAGTTAAATCCTTCTTACATTCAAGAATCAGGTGATCTTCTCCAGTAAGGATTAGATCATCAACATATAAAACCAAAATTAATGCATCACCATTGATTACCTTGAAGTAGAGATTTGAATCAGCATCATTCTTTAGGAAGCCCAAACTTGACAGGTACCGATCGATCCTTTCGTACCATGCACGAGGAGCCTGCTTAAGACCATACAAGGCCTTCTTCAGCTTGCAAACATGGGACTCCTTTCCATGAATCTCAAATCCATCCGATTGCTCTAAGTAAACCTCTTCCTCAGTCACTCCATTGAGAAAGGCTGTCTTCACATCCATCTGGTGTATCTTCCATCCTTTAGATGCAGCAACAACAATGATGGTTCTGACAGAAGTGTAGCGAGCAACAGGAGCAAAAGTCTCATCATAATCAACTCCCTCTTTCTGAGAGAACCCACGAGCCACAAATCTTGCCTTGTACTTCTCAATGCTTCCATCTGCAGCATGGTTAATCTTGAATAGCCATTTAGAAGATACCACAGACTTGCCCTTGGGTCTAGGAACAATATCCCAAACATCATTTTTAAGAATTGACTGATACTCCTCTGTCATAGCATCTCTCCAAACTTGAAGACTAGATGCTTCCTCAACACAGGAAGGCTCAGATTCTATAATCTGACTCATCAAGGCAACATAACTGGAGAACTTATGTGGCCTTTTACTTTCTTTGAATGTGCCTCTAGGAGCTGCAAAGCTTTCAGCCTCTTGCATAGTGCGACTAGCCCATAGAGGTCTTTTTCTCCCAATAACAATGTCAGTAGGCCCATCAGTAGGTTCCAAGGGTTCAACTGGATCAAGATCTTCCTTTGGTTCCATAGTCTCCCTCTGAATCTCAGGAGTATGGTCAACTTCCATGTCTTGAGGAGACTCTTCATTATCAGACTCCATATGAATCCCTCTGGATCTCCTGAATGCAACATCTTCCTCGAATGTGACATCCCTATTGATCTCTATCAACTTCTGACCTGGAATGTAAATTCTGTAAGCTTTTGATGTCTCACTGTAGCCCACAAATATTCCCTTCTTGCTAGAAGGCTCCAGCTTGGTTCTCTTTTCTTTGGGAACATGAACATAGACGGGACAACCAAAGATCCTCAAGTGACTGACTTCAGGCTTCTTCCCTGTAAAGGCTTCTTCTGGAGTCATATTCTCCAAGATCTTATGAGGACTTCTATTCTGAACATATACAGCTGTCCTGGAAGCTTCTGCCCATAGGAAGGTTTGCAAATCTTGATCATGGATCATGGCCTTTGCTGCTTCCACAATCGTTCTGTTCTTTCTTTCTGCAACACCGTTTTGTTGAGGATTATAGGGAACACAGAACTCCCTCTTAATTCCTGCATCAATACAAAAATTCCGAAGACTACCAGAGGTGTATTCTCCACCATTGTCAGATCTAAGGACTTTTATTCTTTTACCAGAAATATTTTCTACCAAGGCTTTAAACTCTTTAAACCTATCCAATACTTCGTCAGATTCTTTAGATTTCAAAAAATAAATCCAAGTCTTCCTAGGGTGATCATCAATGAAAAGAACATAATACAAGAAACCACTCGAAGAAGGAATAGACATAGGACCACATAAATCAGAATGAATTAGGTCTAAAATACACTTAGATCTATTTTCTCTACTATGAAAAGGGGCTTTTATGTTCTTACCTAATGCGCAGCCCTTGCATGTGCCTTCGTGCTCTTGAGTGAACTTAGGAAGGCCCGTTACCATCTTCTCCATGATAGGTAGGGCTCGGAAGTGCAAGTGAGCCAATCTTCGATGCCAAAGATCACAAAGACTTGAAGAGACATGAAACCAATGCTTGTAAAGAATGTGTGCAAACCTTGTAGAGGTTATCATGTCTAACTCCAATTACTTGAGCATTCTTGAAGCTAGAGTTCTCCATCCATACTAAAACTTTGCCTTTGGAAAAGGCAACTTGATATCCTTTATCTTCCAATGCAGATATGGAAATAAGATTGCGATTAATTCCAGGAACATAAAGAACATTACCCAATTGAAGTGATATGCTGGAATCCAAGTGAAGTGTAGAGGTCCCAATTCCTTTCACGGAGTAGCTAGCATCATCTCCAATGATGACTTGTTCTGAAGACTCCTTCTCCACCAAACTTGATAAGTGCTCCTTGAAACCGGTGATGTGTCGTGAAGCACCACTGTCGATTATCCAAGTGTTGGTGTCGGAAGGTACACTACTTGATAATGCCGAATAGAACAAATAATCACTTGAATCCTCAACCTTCAAATCATTCACCATCTTGACAAAATGAACAAATAGGATGAGCTGAATGCAATAATCTGATCACGATCCTCAAACCTGCTCTGATACCATGTTAAATTTAGGTGAACAGATTAAATGCACAGAAAATAATTCAAAATCAGAACAATAACACAGCAGATACCCTGGGAAAACCCTCCTCTTGAGGGAGAAAAACCCAGCAACAAAGATCTCTCTTATATTTATAACATCAGTGACAACAATTCACTTTACAATGAGGTCTAACACAAGACCAATATGCAGCACTTGAGAATATGAAGAACAGATAACAACTTGCCAGTTCGCACCTGACAATTAATGAATACAGACCTACATAAATCACACCTGGCAGTATTTTCAATCTCTAGTGGTTCTCAACCTGCTATGAATGAATCCGCAATAGCATGATACTTCACACTGTATGAACTTTTCGCACTTGCACTGTAACTTCACCCTTGAAGATAATGCGCTCTTGACAGAATTCGCTCTTAATAATGTATTTGCACTTTCTTGATGTTCACCCTGTATGTAGTTCGCACTGTATGATGTATTGAACTTATGTGAATAACCGAACTGCCCTAGATGATTACAATGGACGAAACAATGTGAATATATACAAACGAATGGGAGAGACACATCCCTTCAAATCCTTCATGTCGGCCTCTTAAGAAATCGCGTGTCTTCTTAAATGGAAGTTGGCCTTGATAAATATTAAATGATTTCTAATAAATGATCAAGATGAATTCGTATCTTATCATGTCGGCCATAATGTAAAATGAAGATAATACAAAACAATGAATATAAATTAAATAGCCAACGGCTATCATTTAATTTATGTTTCCACAATAGAGCTGAGCTGGAAGAAACGACTGAAGCTGCTATATCATTAACAGTGTGTACAGAAGATAAATTTTTGCATGATTCTTTGAATATCCAGTTATTTAAGAATAGTGTTGGCATAGAATATTCTTGTCTTTATGTAATTATTTCAATAGTAAAATTTTACATGTGCTGGTTCCAAGATGTGAAATTACAAAATATTTTCTTTGCTTTACAGTTTTCCCAAATCATTGGATGTGTAGGAGAAACTAAAATTTCTATACAAGAAATTTGCCTATCATAGAAGCAATTTCCATATTTGAATTATTAAGGTTGAATATGTACAGCAATAGTATATTCCTAGCAGTATTGATTATTCTGAATTTTAGGCATCAGTAATGTTCATAGGCCTATTTGTAATGCCATAGGCTTTATGTTTTTTTTGTTCTTCCAAATATATGGTGTTTTAATACCAAGTGAATTGTATTGTAATGTGCACTCCTGTATACATAAAATTCCTTTGTCAAATGGAAGACAAAATTGTAGTCTGTAGCATTAACAATTTTCATAGTTTTTGCTTTCTGATTGTTAACTTCTATAAGGTTCATTATATCCTTTCCTTACCTGAAATCAAGCTCTAATTGCAGTTGCAGGGCAGATCATCTCCTTTATGTGTTGTGGTGGATGACAGTCTACCTCTCTCAATCATTGCAGCTTCTGTTTCATCTTCTTCACAGGTTATTTCACTATTTCCAGGCATTGGAAAGATTGGATTGGAGTACTTGCATAATGTTGCAGAAAAAAATGGTTTCTCCCTTGATCGTGTGCAAGTATTAGGAAAAAAGGCAAAGCAACTAACAATGGATGACATTGAAGGAAAGAAGGTATATTTGTATCATTTTGTTTAATTCAACATTTTATAATTTCCTGTTTTTTCTCAAACGTATAATTGATGCAATCTTATTCTTTAAAAGAGTAATGTCTTAATGGATTAGATCTGTCAAGTTCCCAAGTGTTAAATTTGTCTTTATAACTCAAAAGATAAATTTTAAATTTTTGTAGAATAATGCCTAGTGTGCTTTTGTCTTAGACCGATTCGTATTTTCCTTTGCTTTGTTATCATTTCTAGCTTCTCTTATTTACTTTTCCCATTTTACATCAAGATGGGATGTTTGAGTGTGGAACTAGATGTCAGGAAGTTATGTTGAACTTCGCATGAAGAAACGAGTGGAAAAAGGTGTCAAGAACCTTTGTGCGAGTTCAATGCGGAAATGGACATGGGAACTAGACATTTGGAAGTCCACTTAAAGTCTGCATGAAAAGGACAGGAGGAAATATGGGAATGGCATGATGTAATGTCCCCTTCTCAGATGTGATCATTTCTGTTGACCGTTGTCCTATTTCGGAGACCCGTAGGCTACGCAGATGGTGAAATTAAGGTTTCTTGGTTTTGAGGAGGTTGTTGCTTGAAATTTGGAATTCTGATTGCGGATTCTTTCTGGGTTTTCAGAGAGCTTCACAGTGGTATGTTCAGTTTGGCATTCCGAGCAACTTCACGAATTTACTATTTTTAGTAAATTCTATTTTTGGCAGTGGACAGGTTGGGTTCAGTTTAGTTGGTTCAGCTAACACTTCAGTTTTTGGCCTTGGGCGCATAATTCTTGGAGAGATAAGTATTTTCATTATAATATTATATTTTAATATTATATTCCCCCCTTTGCCTAGCAGTACAACTTTAAGTTGTTTTTAAAAAGGGGACTTAAAGGGTCAAGGCGCCATGGAGAGATAAATTATAATTTTAAAAGTCAAAAATTATGCTTAATGAAAAGGACGCCTACTTGAAGGATTGACTTTTATTTTAAAAAGTGAAAATATTTCAATAAGTGAAAAAGGACGCCATCCTTTGGAGGGAAAAGTTGAATTTGAAATTAGGGTTTTTGGTGCCCTTCTTGAAGCTTCTAGATGATTCTCTCATGTCTATTTAATTAGGCCTCAGCTCTTCATTTGGGATCTTTTGTCTACCACACCATTATGTTGCTGAATTGTCTTCAGGCACTCGGTTCGAGGAAAGCACACCTCCTAGCATTGGCTCATCTTTTTGCTTGAAAGATAGCAACTAGTTGAGAGGTTAGCTTGTAGTTGGGTTATTTGCATTGTATTTGAGTTTCATTGCACTTGGTAGATGTTATTCAAACATTTTGTCATATTTCAGAGTTGTTGATGTTGCATAGCTGTAGGTGGTTTTCTTTCATAAATCAAAAATACAAAAAGATATTGTTCTGGGTGTTCTTCATATCATCTTGTTAGCTTGGGGCGACCCTACTTGCAAGTTTATAGATTTTTATTTGCTGTTCCTGATTTTTATTAGCAAAATCGCCCCTATAGGAGGCCGTACCATTCTGTTTGGGTCTTGGGATTTGTGCAAAAAGAACAGAGGCTGTTTGGTGAGGTTTAGGGGTCTCATTTGTGGCACCTTCATGCTTAGGGAAATCTGCATTTGATTCCATGTCAAAAGAGTGAGAATTGAGCAAGATATGAGCATTTAATTAGTATTATGTTGCAGATTTCACCATTTTATGTTGCAGGTCTGATAAATCAGAATTAAAGAAATTGTCCCTTTGGTAGGGATTGAGCATTGAAAGTTGCGTTTGGTCTTTGGAAGACATTCTACACAATTGCAGCAATGAAGATTTGAAAAAACTCTACATTTAAATGATTATTCTGATATATTGTAAGCTGTTAGTAGTACTATCAACTATTCTTCTTCATCTTGCATTTTAAGCTATTGTACATTCCCACTGAATAAGTGGAAGAGGCTGGCTTGCCGCCTATTTGCTTTCAGTTGAGTAGTTTAGGGACCCCCTGACCATATGATCGCCATCACTCGGCGCCATTCTTGGTGAGGGTTACATTCTGTTCATCATGCATTGATCCTTTGACCATATGCTCGTCTGCACAGGCGCATTCTTGGTTAGAGTTCCCTTCAGTTTGCATTTGCATAGATCCTCTGACCAATGCTCACACCTTGCCCACATCGGGATCCTGGTGTACATTTTGGTTAGAGTTACTTTCCGCATCGTTTTGGTTTATGCTAACCTTAACGGGTGTGTGTTGAATTGTAATCGCTTTGCAAAAAACAAAAAAAAAATTGGTCCGGCTCATTACAGTGGTATCAGAGCCATGATTCTGCCAACCTGTGCCCAACAGTGATTTAGTGGTCAGATGAGTGACAGTGATTGCAGATACTTCACCAGAGGTCAGGCCAAAAGATAGCAGACACAGCTTCTGCCAGTGCCAGAAGCAGATACTTTATCAAGAGCTTTGAGAGAAACAGGCAGATTAGTTGATATTGGTAAAACAGTTGAGAACATGGCTGAAAGTCATAAGCAGGCCATGGATGAAAGAGATGAAAGGATGGAAAAGAAATTTGATGGAATGATTGAATTGATGTCTTGATTACTTGCTCGAATGGACCAACAAACTCCTAAGAATTTTACCCCTAATCAAAACCATGCTACAGGAGAAAGCAGTGGAGTCAATGGGAACAATGGGAACAATGGGAACCTTGGGAACAATGGTAATGGAGGCAGTAGAACTATTGGACAGCATGATGCCATCTCTAGCGGATCAACCTCTAGGCTGCTCTTTCCTACATTCACTTCGAGGGAAGAACAGCAAGTTGAAGCTACCATTCCTTTGGTAGACGATGCCAGGCAAGCCTACATGGAGTATGCCACCTTACCTCCTGATCTTAGAGACCAATGGTCCTTTGATCAATTCTTGAACCAGAGAAACAGAAGAAACGGAGGAAGAGTTGATAACCGAGCTTATATGGCTCCTAGAACTGATTTTCATGAAGCTTTAGGGAAGGTAACATTGGCTCACTTCGATGGAAGTGATAAGTGCTCAGCAAGATTGTGGGTTCAGAAGTTAGACAACTACCTTTCACTTCGTCCCATGCCAGAAGAAGATGCCATCAAGTTTGCAACACTTCATTTAGAGGGAGCTGCCCATGAGTGGTGGTACTATGGTTTGGTCACACTTGGCCATAACCTTATCTGAACCTATGGAGAATTCACCAACAAGCTGATTGAAAGGTTCGACACTAAGGATCTTGAAGTAAGATTTCGTGAGCTTGCACAACTGAAGCAGCATGGCTCCTTGGACTCTTACATTGCTGATTTCCAGAGACTTTCTGTGATGGTGCCCAACATCACCGAAAGAAGATTGGTTGTTTTGTTTTCCGAAGGTCTGGTTGACCCTCTAAAGGGTGGGTTAAAGCTTTCGATCCACCAAGTCTTGATGAGGCAATCAAGAAGTCTCGAAGTATGGAGTTATCAGCCCCTAGGTCCAAATTTCCGCCTAAGCCTTTTGGCCATAAGAAGGATAAGAGACATTCTTCTAATCAGCACAAGAAGTTTCCACCTAAGTTGACTGAAGAGCAACGAGAACAGCTCAGAAAGGTGGGCAAGTGTTACACATGTTTAGACCCTTGGACTAAGGGTCATAGATGTCCTGGAAGAGGGCGTTATAATAAAATGGGAACCTATTCTGATTATGAATTAGCATCTGATATGTCAGATCAGCAGTCTTATTTTGGGGACAGCGAAGATGAAAGAGCCACAAAAGAGTCCGATCATGAGCAAGGAGTTGGGGGCCCTATTGCCCAACTCTCTAGTTTCCAAAAGAACGAATCTTTCAAGGTTCGTGGTGGAGTTGGAGGTCATCGTATTGTTGCATTAATTGATACTGGTGCGACGCATAACTTCATTGATGAAGGTGTGGTTGCAAAGAGAGGTCTCAAAACTGAAGAATTTGAAGGCTTCAAAGTCATGGTGGCTGATGGGTTTCATATTTCTTGCACCCGAAGAGTTCCTAACATGTCTTTGTAGTTGGGAAACTATGAAGTCAAAGATGACTTCTATGTGGTTACTATTGGTGACACAGATGCAGTTTTGGGCATACAATGGGTAAGTTCACTTGGTGAAATCTCTCTCAATCTACAAACAATGGAGCTCAAGTTCCAATCTGATGGAAAGAGGGCGGTGTTGAGAGGAATGTCCAATGGTGGCCCTCGAATAGTTTCATTCAAAAGGATGGAGAGGTTGATTAGGCATGACCAAGTGGAGTGGGCTGCGGAATGCATGGTCCTTCCAGCTAGTTCAGTTGAGACAAAGAGGGAATATCCTCCAGATATTCAGTCTATACTCACCAAGAGGAGTAAGGTGTTTGCTGATCTACCTCCTGGACCACCACCTGAAAGAGGAGCTGAGCATGTCATTGAGCTCAAAGAAGGGGCCAAACTAGTCATCACAACTCCGTATCGATATCCTAAGAAGCAGAAGGATGAAATTGAGAAGAACATAAAAGAACTTCTGGAGATGGGCTTCATTCGCCCTAGCAAGAGTCCCTTTGCTTCAGCTGTAGTTCTTGTGAAGGATGACACCATCCGCATGTGTGTGGATTATCGTGCCTTGAATCAAAGCACAATAAAGAATCGGTATCCTATTCCTCGAATTGATGAGCTCATTGATGAGCTACATGGTGCCAAGTTCTTTTCAAAAATTGATTTGAGGTTGGGTTACTATCAAATCCGGATGAGAGGTTCAGATGTTGAGAAGACGGCATTCAGATGCCACTATGGTCATTTTGAGTTCCTAGTCATGCCCTTTAGCTTGACTAATGCTCCAGCCACCTTCCAGTCTTGCATGAACAGAGTTTTCCAGAAACAGTTGAGGAAATTTGTGTTGATCTTCTTTGATGATATTCTCATCTTCAGCAAGACGTGGGAAGAACACCTCAAGCACTTGGAGGAAGTGCTTAGCATTCTTGAATCAGAAAGTTTGTTTGCAAAAGAATCCAAATATGAATTTGGAATGAAGGAGCTGCTCTACCTTGGTCATATAATCAGCGCTGATGGGGTGAAGGTTGATCTAGAAAAGATCAAGGCAATAGTAGATTGGCCACCTCCAGAAAATTTGACTCATTTGAAGGGGTTCTTGGGTCTTTGTGGCTTCTACAGAAGATTCGTAAACTCAAAGTGCTGCTCCTCTTACTAACCTCACTAAAAAGGGGGCTTTCATGTGGTCAGAAAAGGCTCAAAGCGTGTTTGATAAGTTCAAGAAAATCATGAGTTCTTGTCCAGTATTGGCCATACCAGATTTCTCCAAACCTTTCGAGTTACAGTGTGATGCATCAAGAGAAGGTGTTGGGGCTGTTTTGATGCAAGATAAGCATCCTATTGTGTTTGAAAGCAGAAAATTATGTATGCTGAGTTGACCTATATTCGACTGATGAGGAATGAATTGACACCAGACTGATGAAGATATATATCTGATGATTTGATATTTCACGACTATATTCATTGATGATTTACAACAGCTTGGTAACCAGCATTATTGAAGGTACTTTTCATGATGAAAGGTACAAGGTAGTTGATGGGTTGATACACTACAAGGGAAGAATCTTCTTGGTGGCTGATTCTAAACTTAAGAAGAAGATTTTGATGACTTTTCATGACATTCCACTTGCTGGTCATCAAGGGTATTTCAAGACATATAGGCAGATTCGAGAGAGGTTCTCTTGGAAGGGGTTGAAAGAAGAAGTTCAACGTTACATCAAGGAGTGTAGCACTTGTCAAATGAACAAAAAAAGCACTCTCTCCCAGCTGGTCTACTACAGCCACTTCCCATTCCAAATCAAAAATGGGAAAGCATCTCGATGGATTTCATCGCCGGATTGCCTAGGGCTCAAGGCAAAGATTGTATTTATGTTGTAGTGGACAGATTGACCAAGTTCGCTCATTTTTTTGCCATCACTAGCTCATTTTCAGCAGCTCAAGTTGCAGATTTGTTCTTCCATGAAGTGTTTAGATTGCATGGGTTGCCTAAAAACATAGTGAGTGATAGGGACAGCAAGTTCCTAAGCACCTTTTGGCAAGAGATTTTCAGGATGAGTGGTACAGTGCTTACTCCGAGCACTAGCTATCACCCTCAAACAGATGGTCAGACAGAGATTGTGAACAAATGGTTGGAGGGCTATCTCAGAAATTATGTCTCGGAGCAACAAAGAGCTTGGGTGAAATGGCTCCACTTGGGGAATATTGCTACAACTCATCTTTCCACATGTCAATAAAGATGTCTCCATTCATGGCCCTCTATGGTTACGAGGCCCCTAGCTTTGCTGATTTGGTGTTTGGCGATAGCAAAGCTCCTCAAGCCAAGGATTGGTTGCAGCAAAGCCAAGATGTTTTGAAATCCTTGAAGGACAACCTTCAAATGGCACAAAATCAGCAGAAGATGTACGCTGATCAGCAGCGTGTTGAGCGCTCATTTGAGGTTGGTGATATGGTTTATCTTCGACTTCAGCCTTACAGACAGTCCACACTTAAGAAGA
Source organism: Sequoia sempervirens (assembly GCA_007258455.2). Lineage (NCBI taxonomy): Eukaryota > Viridiplantae > Streptophyta > Pinopsida > Cupressales > Cupressaceae > Sequoia > Sequoia sempervirens. Next base: position 2,036 of record VDFB02093885.1, on the reverse strand, counting down.
GTGGAGCTGAGAAGTTTAAACCTCGCTTCTATGGGCCATTCAAAGTTGTTAGAAAGGTTGGAGCAGTGGCTTATGAGTTGGAACTACCTTCGAGTAGTAAGGTCCACAATGTTTTCCATGTGTCTCGTCTCAAAAAGGCACTTGGACACAATGTTGTGGCTTCATCACAGTTGCCTCTTTTGGATGAAGAAGGGCAGTTGACCTTGGTTCCAGAAGAGATTATTGATTCCAGAGAGCGTTCCTTGAGGAGGAGAACAATCAAAGAGTACTTGGTGAAGTGGAAGAATTTACCTTTGGAGGATGCTACTTGGGAGAATGAGGAGATTCTACAACATCCAGACTTGCGATTGTTTGAGGGCAAACAATCTTGGGGAGGGCGGACTGTAATGTCCCCTTCTTAGATGTGATCATTTTTGTTGAATGTTGGCCTATTCCGGAGACCCGTAGGCTACGCGGATGGTGAAATTAGGGTTTCCTGGTTTTGAGGAGGTTGTTGCTTGAAATTTGGAATTCTGATTGCGGATTCTTTCTGGGTTTTCAGAGAGCTTCGCAGTGGTATGTTCAGTTTGGCATTCCGAGCAACTTCACGAATTTACTATTTTTAGTAAATTCTATTTTTGGCAGTGGACAGGTTGGGTTCAGTTCAGTTGGTTCAACTGACACTTCAATTTTTGGCCTTGGGCACATAATTCTTGGAGAGATAAGTATTTTCATTATAATATTATATTCCCCCCTTTGCCTAGTAGTACAACTTTAAGTTGTTTTTAAAAAGGGGACTTAAAGGGTCAAGGCGCCATGGAGAGATAAATTATAATTTTAAAAGTAAAAAATTATGCTTAATGAAAATGACGCCTACTTGAAGGATTGACTTTTATTTTAAAAAGTGAAAATATTTCAATAAGTGAAAAAGGACGCCATCCTTTGGAGGGAAAATGTCAGAACCCTGGTGGTTCTCAAACTGAAACCCTAACTGGTATTTTGAGGTTTTTTGCAGTTTTGTGATTTTTGTATTTTTTTGTGTTTTCAGGCAAATAAGGTAAAATGCGATTTTGCTCATAAATGCAAATAAATTCCAAATAAATTCCTAAACTCAAATTTAACATAAATCTTGATCAACAAAGGGAGGCGCTTCACTATATTTCATTTCCAGATGGATTACAAGTGAAAAGAACAACAAATAAATGAGATACAAATTTATTATGATAAAAACCTGACTTCCTTGCAGCCGCCTTGGGAATTGTGCAAAAGTATGGCCAACTCCAAATACTCAGTATCCAGACTCAGAAACAGAGGAAAAGCTTCTATAACCTTAGGTGCCCCTTCTGCCAAAAGACTGGTGATCAAAACTTGAAGGATTTTTTCCTGATGAAAATGTACGGCCCTTGCTGGTACGGCCTGTACAGCAGCAACATTAAATGAAGTACGGCCTTTGGAAAATGTGCCAAGTCTTTAATGAATGATCTCTGAAAAATACGCCTTTACTGCCAGATGATGTTCTCTGTGAATCTCTGCTAAAATAACTCAATAATCTCAAACTGTGATCTCTGGATGAAATCACCAAGTGCCAGCTTCAACTGATATTTCACAGCCTCAGTCTGCCTGATCTCTGAAGAGTTTTCGTTCTCCAGAAACGATCGTCTGCCAGAAACCCTAGGGTTTGCAAACTCCAAAGCTCAGATACAAGAAGACAAAATTGAATAATAATCAGGATAGTTCGATTTTGCCTTGAGAAGAAATATATATCCTCTTTGAAAAGTTCGACCCAAATCTCCTTTAAAATAATCATTTAAATTAATGATTTAATTCGCACTTTGACTTAGGAGAAATAATTAATTATTGGCGTCCCCTTTTTAATGAATATAAATACTCATTAAGTCACCTTTTAATAATATATTATAAAGTACAATTAAATACTTTATAATTAAGCCAAATAATTAAATATTTCAATATTTCAATAAAGTGACTTTAATATAAAGTCAAATTATTAAATATTTAATAACTCATTAATTACTCCTTATTTCTCCGTCAAATCAACC
>VDFB02093883.1:0-12729 GCA_007258455.2 Sequoia sempervirens | reverse complement strand
GTAGAGTGTTGAATGTGAGGCAGTTTGCACCAAGACCTGGGGGTGGAATATGTGTGGTGTGTAGACCAATTGCCAAATGTGAGGCAGTCTATACTTGAGAGGTTGAATATTGAGAGTGTGTGGAAAGTGTTTGAAAATAATGACAAAGAAAGGAAAAAGGTTTTCATAGTTGTGTATGCAAGTGAACAGGAAGGAGAAAATATTGCAGAAGTATGCTTTGAGGAAGGCATAGAGAATGAGAGTGAGAAAAAAGAGAAAAGTGCATTAGAGATTAAAGAGGTTGTAGTAGCAACAAAAGAGTTGAGTGCAATGGAGAACATTGAAAAAGAAAACATCAAAGTTGAAATGGTAAAAAAGGAGGTAAAACTTGCATTTTATGAGTTAATTGATGATTCTGGTTTGCATGTGAATGATATGAATGAGATGGATAGATATGAGGAGGCTGAAAATTTTGTTGCAGCAGAAGGAAATAAGGTAAAATATGATTTTATTGTTTCCTTTGATGAGAAAGAGAGTGAAGGAATAGATTTTTTTTTCTAGCAAAAATTACTTTTGATAAAGTTGAATTGGAAGAGTGGAGTGTGAAGGTTAATGAAGAGTTTTCTGAAGAATACTTGTTTGAGAACAGTGGAGGTGAAAATGTTTTGATTAGATTACTTTCTAGGTAATGTGTAAATTGAGTCTTTGATGGTGCATTAATAACACATTTTGAGTGAAGAAAAATAGGTTGCAGCGGTGTCATGTCTTTTAGAAGGCATTGTAATAGTGGAATTTCATGAAGGGGGCATGGTGGAAAGAGATGGAAAAGGTAGAACAACAAACAAGGCAAAGAAAAACATTTATTTTTATAAAGGAGGAGGTATAAGTTTAATTGTTAGTTCTGATTTTGATGAAGTATATTGGTTGGAAAATAAATTTGATGCTTGAATTACATGATGGGTAGTAGAGGAAGGATGAAACATGGTAATGTTGTAAGTTTGTAGATAATGGTACAAAAAAATATTCCAATGGAAAATGCAATGAGGTGGATCCAAGATAGACATAGGATCTACAAATGTTTCTGAGTGCAACTCATGAAACATTTCTTTCTACCTAGGTTGTCTGATGCAGGAGCATCCTAGGTGAAAGTGCAATCAACATCAACAACAAAAAAAAATTGCATTTTAATTTCATCTTAGGGGGATAATTTCATGTTAGGAGATTTCTTACCAACTTGGTCATGATTTTTGCTAGTGAAGCTTTGGGAGCTTATTTTTAAAGATTACAAGCAATTTTGACTATATTTTGGTAGCCATTCTTGGCTAGAATTTGAAGGTTGGTGTTGCAGGTGTAGTTATTTTCCTAGGAGTGTTGTGGACATTGATATTGTAGGTTTATTTTAGGTTTGAGGATGGTTGTGTAGTAGCAAACAATTTGGTGAATCATGGTTTATTGCAGCAAAGGTTTCCATTGAAGGTTGTAGGTTGCGGGTGCTAGAATTTGGTAAAAGAAGTTAGATTGAAGGAGTCCACTTGTGTATTTGGTATTTGTTGTTTTGTATCAGATTTACATTAGTTTGTAATAGTTTTCATCAGCCCATATGGCTGAAAAACAATGTAATTTTAGAATTATCTTGTTATTAAGTGATTTTAGAAAAGTTTAAATGAGAAATTGAAGACACTAATTGCAGATTTTTGTCTTATTTAAAATATTTTTTTTGAGTTGCATTATATGATGTTGTGAGTTTGTGAATGAGGCTTGATTTACTCCTTCATCAACTATGATTACAAATAATATGTATTGAAGGAAAAGACTTTATAAATTTCATAAAATATGTCCTCCATGTGAAAAATTGAGATCCTTAATTGGAAAACGTTAATAATATTAGATTAAGATACAAGTTAAAAGTTAGATTTAGGTTTGACCTCCTTTATATCTAAGTGGCTTCATAGTCCATAATTACTATGGATGATTTGCAGTTTATTGAAACGTATATATGCTAATCTTGTCTAACAATAGAGGAAAAGATCATTCCCATTGATATCAAAAAATTTAAGTTATGAATAACTAATAAAAACCTCCAAGTTGGGCCATGAAAACAACCCTCAATTATTATATGAAATAATCAAATAATCCAGCCATTCCCTTCCCCATCTTATGATATGACATGGATATGTTAACTTAACTTACATTGAATAATTAGGCTTATCAATTGAATAAGATGTGTTAAGAGATGTAGTGGATTTATTGATAGGGAATATATATATATTTATCAATTGAAAGTGTTTTCTTATATTGTAAATAATGATTTTTAAATTAGATGAGAATTTTTAATGATAAGAATATTTTCATATATGAAATAATTTTCTTAATGATTTTTTACTTCAAAGTTCATATAAAAAAATTTATTAACTAATAAATAATTTAAATAAAAGAGATAAGTCTAGATGTAGTCTTCAAATCAATGAATCAAGTACTTGTAACATAGTTAGAAGAATTTAAATAAATTCATACTTTGGATCTAAAAAAAAGAAAAGTGATTTGACTATGATAGAAATATAATATATAGAATCTAGCATATTCATGGAAACAAGTAATATGATGAAGCACTATGTGAAATTTGAACTATGTAGAGATTGATTAAAAGGTTACATATCTTGACCTAATTAGGTGGTCTTTAACCTTTCAAGGAAAATGACCTTTGAACCATTAGATCTTTAGTTTAGATTCAGGTGTTTGTATCTACAAATAGAAGAGTTGGTGGCGTTGAGAAGTGCTAGTAGGAATTACAATTAAGTGGGGAATCTATGAGTTATCTTGATTATAGTCAAGTGGTATGTACCAATTCAATTTTATATGAACATGATCCATGACATGCTAGGATAATGAAAAATCTTCACCTATTTATTTTATATGTAGTTTTCAATGTAATGATTTAATGACTTGTTATAAGTAATCTAATCACAAGTTTAATGGTACAAGTTTTTGTCCCTCTTTATACAACACCATAACATTTAAATTTCAATATCTCATGAAAGATTTACTAAGTAGAAAATCGTACCAAGTTAGTTTAGGTCCATGAAAAAATTATTTTAAAATGAGCTGTTGTCCCACTAGTCCAATCTAAATTTGGTTGCTTGAATATTTTGACTCGATTAGGAACTCAAAGATTAAAGGAGATCTAGATGAATGAGGAATGTGGACACAAGTTTGATTCAAATTGAAGACAAATATCTATTTTTACACAAAAATACATTAATTGAGTATTGAACCATTACATTAAGAATAAAAATTCTAATATAAATCTAAAGCAAATGAAAGGAACAAATATAATTTTACAATTAAGCTTACTTTTTCTTATTATAGTAGAATGTACAAGAACAAATAGATTTTACACTTAAATATTCTAAATATGTTTGATAGGACAAATTAAATTGTAAATCAATTAATTTCACATCAATTAATATATTATAAATAAGAGAGTTATATCCGTTGCTAACCTCAACATAAAGTTTGTACAGTAATTATGAACGACTTATTGACATATTGTCTTTATAATCTTTATAAAAATATTCTATATATTAATATTTTTCCAATTAAATCAACCACAATCTTCACAATAATTTATTTTATTACAGAGGGAGGTAGTTCATGTAGAAAGTTTCATGTAAGTTCATGCATAATTAAGGAATTAATTACCCTTTGTCTAACTTTATGTCTGGTTTATATTAATTTGCATAAATAAGAGTTGTCTTATCTATGGTTAGAATGCACTAGGCATGTTGAAGCTATTATACATACATGATATTTTCTTATATATTTTGAATTGTAGCCTCATGTGTTTAGGAATATTCTAGCAATCTTCAATTTTGTAAATATGCATAATTAGATGATTAATGAAAAGGTCATGACCAACTTTGTCCCTTTTCTTATTTTTCATGATATTATCCTTTTTTTTTTCTTTTAGATGTTTAAGTCATGAATTTTTTGACTATTATGATGCAAGCTATTGAATAATAATTGCATTTAATCATTGATTTTAATCATTCACTTATATTAGTTTTCAATTCAATATTTTAATTTATTATTTTCTCCCTTTCTTTTTATTGAAAGAGTCAAATAGTGCTCATTGAAAAAAATTAAAGGAGCTAGTCTTTTCATTTGAATTTTGTTTTTGAGTTATATTTCATGCTCATAGGCTTCCCATGCTAGGTATCTAAACAAGTGTAGTTTTGTGTGAGAACATAAAATTAGATATCAAGAAGTATCCTAAGGCTTAGTGTGTTGTATCCTTCAAGCACATTCTCCTATCATTCATCCTTTAATCATCTATACTAAATAAATATTTAATTTTATAGATCATCAAGAATGGCGCATGTGATTTTCCTATGTATTCACTATACCTTCAAAAATACTTTCAAACAATAATTCACATAAAATACTCTATCAAAATTAAACTTGACTAAAATTAATTTATACACCAATTAATAAACACCTTATCATATATATAACTTTTACCTTTTTTAAATGTGACTACTTTAATGTATTTCTTATTAGTGAAATAAAATCAATTATATACATCTAGGAATGGCGACCACTATTCTCTCATGCCCAAGGCCTATGAGGTCGTCTACATGCCCAGCTCCTTCACATTGTGTTTGGTCTCTGCTGGGTGGGGCTTTGTTGTGTCTGGGAGTTTTACCAGTTTTTCATCCATTTTTTCTTCATTTTGGTTGTTGGTGCCCATGCCCCCTATTGGGGGCTGGTAATGCCCCTTGCCTCATATACAAGATCCCTTTGGAAGGGTTTTGCTTCTTCATTTCTGGACGACAATGGTTTTTTTGGAGGCTTTGGTGTTTGTTGCATCTTGTTTTGCTGTGGGGTGGAGGTTTGTTGTGGGAGGTTTGGTGTGGTTTTCATAAACATGTTGGATGGTTTGGAGGAGGTGAAGGGAGATGATATTATGTCGGAGGCCGGTGTTGGGGTTTCTTCTCATGGGAACTTATTTAGGATTAATGGCTTTAAAGTGCATAAGGTGAATGGTTATTTGAGGGTCTGCCACTTCCAAGCAGGTGATTCGGCGAGGCGGTAGAAGATCTTGACTATTTCAGTACATGTTTCTAATTTGTAGGTGCTCGGGAATGAGGTTTCCTTATCTTCTCTAACCTTGGATCTCAAGACTTGAACCAAGAGGGATTTTGAGACTGGCTTGCTGCAAAATAATTTCTTCTTGTGATTTCTCACAGATCTCCGATAGAAGGCTTTTGAGGGTGGTCTCATTTCTATAATCGTCAGCCTTGTTCTTTTAAACCTTGGTATGTCAAATTTCCTATAGAGGAGATGTCACCATATCCCTGGGTAGGTTTGCCTGGGCTCCGTCTACTGAATGTCGAGGAGATATTCTCTTCACCACAGAATGGCATTGGGTAAGCCGATTGGTCCCTTCAACAAACCTTGGACGTTGGATCTTTCCCTATGCCCGCGTTTGTGTGGAGATCGACTTGAGCCAACCTTTGCCGGACTCTATTAATTTGACAGTGGGTTCTAGTTCGTGGACACAACCCCCGGATTATGAAACCTTGTCGTTCAGATGTCGTTTATGTCGGGAGTATGGTCATCTTCTGAGGAGGTGTCCACGTGCTTCTGGTGTGGGTAACTCAAGGAATGGGAAGGCTGCTTCAAACACAGGATCTGAGAAGGAAAAAGGCCCCATGCAAGGACTCCAGATAAAGATGGGTTTGTTCCGGTTAAGACACGAAATAAAGGTCGTGGGATGAAGAGGACTTTTCGGGACCGCCAGGAGGAGGGGGTTTTCAACAGGTTTGATGCACTGAATGACTTAATTCATGAGGAAGGGGTCTCTCCTGACATGCATGTGGAAGCTAACCCAGCTACTTCTCACAATCCGGAGCCTTTGGCTCTTATGTCTTTAGCCTCTGACCCTTTGTTGTCTCGAGGGGAAGAAAAAGATTCTTCTTTTCTCTCCCCCGAGGTGGGGCTTGGGGATCCATGTGCAGGGACTGGTACTTCTTTGGTCTCTGCTGAGGTAGGAGTGGGCTCAGCTGGAGGTTCGAGTTCTGGAAGCTCTGCAAAGAGTAAAGCTTCTGCTTCACTTCTTTTGGGTGTGCATCAAAAGTCCCTGAAAAAGAGTACTCCTGACAAGACCCAAAAGGCGGGTAGGAAGAAAGATCAAGAGAAAGTTAAGTTGGCTGGTGAGACGTTGGTTGAATCTGGGTCGGTGAAGACTTTGGATGCTCACTTTTCCCAACCTTCGAGATGATTGTGCTTTCTTGGAATGTGAGGGGTATGAATAGCATCCCTAGACAAAAGGCTATTCGAGATTTGGTTCGTGCTCATTCTCCGGATTTGGTTTTTCTCCAAGAGACGAAGCTTTCTGTTGATAGTATGATGCAGAGTGCTTCCAAAATTTGGAATAGAGGCTTATGTCAATGTGTGGGGGCGATGGGGAGCTCTGGAGGTCTTGCTTGCTTCTGGGATCCTCGACGAATCTCTCCTATTTGGTGGTTTTCTAGTCGTTTCTCCATCTCTCTTGTTGCGGTCAGTTTGGAGACTGGGGAAAGAGTTTTGTTGTCCAATATCTATGCCCCGTCAGATGTTCCTGGTAAGAATCTTTTATGGTCCCATATAAACTTTTTGAGATCTTTGGACCCCTTTTTACCTTGGATCATGTCAGGGGATTTCAATGCTATTGTCTCTCTTGAGGAGAAAAGGGGGGGTGTGCCTCGTCTGGATGCATCCTCTGTGCTTCTGAGGGAGAACATGGCCCGACTTCGGCTTGTGGATATCAAACCTTTGAATGGCATGTTCACCTGGAATAATAGGAGGCTTGGAGAAGAAGCTATTTTTGAAAGATTGGACAGGTTCTTGGTATCCAATTTTTGGGTTAGTGACAAGTGGCTAACAAGCTCTGAAATTTTGGATTGGCGAGGATCTGATCATTGGCCGATCATGTTCTCTGCTCGCTTGGCTAGTGGTTCTAAGAAGCAAACTTTTAAATTTCAGATTATGTGGCTCAGGGAGGAAGGTATTTTTGACTTAGTGTCTAATTGGTGGATTGAAGGTCGACCTGCTTTTGGGACTGCCATGTACTCTTTTATGAAGAGGCTCCAGTATGTGAAGTATAAGCTAAAGTATTGGAATAAGCATCAGTTTGGCAACGTGTTTCAGCAAAAAAGGGTTGCCCAAGAGCATTTGGATTCTATTACCAGGCAGATCAGGGAGCATGGTTTGGATGCGACCTTGGGCAGGTTAGAGGATGAAGCTGTCAAAGCGCTAGAGGAATGGGAGCTCCGTGAGGAAATCTTTTGGAAGCAGAAGGCTCGTATTGATTGGCTCCAGGAAGGGGATAAGAATACCTCCTTCTTCCATAACTCGGTAAAGGCTAGAAGACAGGGGAATATTATCTCTTCTCTCCGTTCGTCTGAGGGAGCTGTTCTTTCTTCCTCTTTGGAAATTTCTAACGAGGCTGTTCATTTCTTCTCTAATCTTTTTTCTGAAGATACCCCTCTGGCCATTGAGGAGGAAGACTCTATCTTAGCTTGTATCCCTCCTTTGGTGACAATGGATATGAATGCTTCTCTTATCCAGCCAATTTCTCTGAAGGAGTTAGAGGATGTGGTGTTTCAGCTGAAGAAGGGGAAAGCCCCTGGTCCTGATGGATTCCCTGCCGAGTTCTACCAGGAATTTTGGGAAGTGATCAAGCTTGACTTGCTGGAGGTTGTGAAAGAATCTCTAAGGAATAAGCAAATGCTAAGAGCTTTGAATGCCACTTTTCTTGCCCTTATTCCAAAGCATGAGGGTGCTGACTCTTTAGATCTCTTTCGTCCAATTGCTCTGTGTAATGTGGTGTATAAAATCATCACTAAATTAATTGCTGAGCGCTTGAAGCCTTTGTTAGATAAGCTAATCTCGGAGGAACAAGGGGGCTTTGTAGCAGGTAGATAGATTCTGGATGGTGTTGTGATTGCGGCGGAGGCTATTCATTCTATGGCCTCTTCAAGGGAAAAGGCTATGTTCATAAAACTGGACATGTCAAAGGCCTATGACAGGGTCAAATGGGGCTTTCTGATCAAAATTCTTGGAGCCTTTGGGTTCAGCAGGGAGTGGATCGATTGGGTCATGTGTTGTGTAATGATGCCCTCCTTTTCGATTCTCATAAATGGGGAATCCTCTACTTTGTTTGGTGCCTCGAGAGGTCTTCGACAGGGAGACCCTTTATCCCCTTATCTATTCATTTTGATGGCTGAAGGTTTGGGGAGGTTCATTAAGTCACAGGTTGCAGCTGGGATTTTACATGGTTGGAACTGGAATAATTCCCTTGCCCCGCAAACACATCTTCAGTTTGTGGATGACTCAGCCTTGATGGGGGTTGCTAAGGTGGCGGAAGCAGTTGCTTTTCATTAGACTTTGGATTGCTATTTGGTTGCCTCGGGACAATGCATTAATGAAGGTAAGTCTTGCATTTATTTCTTTAACACCCCCAAGCTCATTCAACAACATATTGCCAAGATCTTAAGGTTTCAGGTGGGGAATCTTCCCTTTACCTATCTTGGTATCCCTCTAGATGTGTACCCACCTCCCAGGCGTTTCTGGCAGGAGGTGATTGATAAATTCTGAGGACTGGTTTGTCATTGGACCTATAGATGGTTATCAACGGTAGGCAGAGTCACTCTTTTAAAGTCTGTTGTGCAAGCTCTTCCCATTTACAGATGTTTTGTGATGACTGCCCCTTCAAGTTTCATCAAGGATTTTGAGGGGATTTGCAGGAAATTTCTTTGGTTGGGTAATCTCCTCTCGAGAAAGTGGAGCTTAATTAAGTGGGAAGTGGTTTGTCGGCCGAAGCAGGATGGTGGCTTGGGATTGCGTAGAGCGGATTGGAATGGGAAAGCGTTGGCGGCTAAGTTGTTTTGGAGGTGGTGTTCACATCAACATCAGACTTGGGCGAAGATTCTTACCTTCAAGTATACTGGGGAGGTGGATGGCGCTGAGGTTTCTTGATTTAGTCTTTTGGGGAAAGGGTCTATGATCTGGGATACTCTCAAGAGGGGAGCTCCATTGGTTAAACAAAGCCTATTCTGGATTTGCAATAGAGGCTCTGATGCCCTCTTGTGGCTTGACTCCTGGGATGGCTTCCCGCCTATCCTCTCCTTACATCCTCACTTGGAGACTTTAAGCAGGATTTTTGTTCAAGCTGGCTGGAGCAGAGTGATGGTTTTCAAAGCCCCTCGGGTCTTGGGGAAAACTACCATTTATCAGTGGAAGGATATGCAGGAGTGGCCTTTGGGTGGATCTTTGGAGGATAGGAGGGAGTTATCCTCCATTTTGGCTGCTAGAGTGTGTTGTTTGCTTCCTGGGAGGGATGTGTTGGCTTGGGGCTCAGATCCTAAAGGGAAGTACTCTGTTGTTACAGGGTATCGTGCTTTGGACAGATAGGCTTTAGGTAGTGCTAAGGTTCCTTGGTGGAAAAACATTTGGAATAAATTCTCCTGGCCAAAATACAACTTTTTCTCTTGGCTTGTGGTGTATGGCAGGTGCTTGACTTGGGACAACCTTTGCAAGAGGGGTTTCCAAGGTCCCTCTTTATGCTATCTATGTCTCAAAGATGTTGAGACTGTTTCTCATCTTTTCTTCCAGTGCCCCTTTGATAAAACTATGTCACTTTTGGTGGGGGGCTTGGAATATGTCCTGTCGACATTCTTCATCTCTTGGCGAGTTCTGGCAGAATGTTGGACCTACTACGACAAAGACTTCTTTTTTGCACACTGCCTAGGCTATTGGCCCTAATCTTATTATTTGGTAGATTTGGTTGGAGCGCAATCAAAGGATTTTTCTAGATAGGAAGTTACAGGTGGGCCACGTTTGGGCTCGAATTCTTGGGGCTCTTCAAGAGACGTTACAAGCAAAATGTGATTTGTCTGTTTTGGTTGATCCTGGGGATACTGGAGTGATTCAGAAGTTGGGGATTTTTGTTGGTAGTATGGGAAGACTTAAGGTTGGGCGGCGTAGGTGCTCTAGAGGGAAGGTCTTCAGAGGAGGGCATTGGTTGCTTCCTCCCTCTGGTGTCTTGAAAATCAACACTGATGGGTCTTCAAGAGGGAATCCTGGGCATGCTGGTATTGGTGGGGTGGGCAGAGATAGTTCTGGAGTGGTTGTTTTCTTTTTCTCTGAGTATATGGGGCATCACTCTAATAATCTCATGGAGGCCTTGGCGATTCTTTCGGCTTTGAGGAGAGCTTTCGCTCTCGGCTGGAATCAGATTATATGTGAATCTGATTCTCAGGTGGTGGTTGACTTGATAAATGGACGACACTTCGATGCTGTTAGTTGGCAGTTAGCGGTAGTGGCAAAACAAATTGCCAACCTTGAAGATCTTCTTGATTCTGTCACCTTTTCCCATATCCCTCGTGAATGGAACAAGGTGGCTGATGGGCTGGCGAAAATAGCTTCTGAGAAGAATGGGACGTGGTTGGTGGATGACTGGGACAGTTTACCAAGGGACCTTGCCCAGGACTTGGAGGGTTGGGTTACTGAGGATGTGAAATGCTGCATTAATGATTCTTGATCTCTTGCTTGTTGTCTTGGGGCCCCTTTGGGGTTTTCTTTTGCCTAATGCTTTGTACTACTCTTATTGATTAATAAAAGTTTTTACCCCTCCTTTTATTAAAAAAAAAAATCAATTATATACACATAATTTAGAGTAAAATAATTTTATTAGTGGACACTAAAGTTTGAGTGACTAAATTTTAAGAGAATGCATTTATATTATAAACTATAATTACAAATAATCTCTATTGAAGGAAAACAACTTCATAAATTTCATAAAATATGTCCTCTCACGTGAAAAGATTGAGATCCTTAATTGGAAAAAGTTTAAAATGTTAGATTGAGATACAAGTTAAAGGTTAGATTTAAGGTTGACCTCCTTTATATCTAAGTGGCTTCGAAGTCCACAATTACTATGGAAGATTTGTAGTTTATTGTAAAGTATATATGCTTTAGAAAATAATCATAATACATATATTTTTTATTTTTTTTGGTCCCATGATATCTCAATCAAAACTTTTAAGTTATGAATAGCTAATAAAAACCTCCAAGTTGGTCCATGAAAACAATATTCAATTTTTATATGAAATAATCAAATGATATGACATAGATATGTAAACTCACCTTACATTGAATAATTAGGCTTATCAATTGAATATGGCAACTATAGAGATGTAGTGAATTTATTGATAGGGAATATAGATGTTTATATATTGAAAGTATTTTGTTTTATTTTAAATAATGGTTTTTTAATTAGATGAGATGTTTTTAATGATAATAATATTTTTATGTATGAAACAATTTTGTTCATAATTTTTTACTTTAAAGTTTATATAAAAAAATATTGATTAATAATTAATTTAAATAAAAGAGTTGAGTCTAGATGCAAACTTTAAATCAATGAATTGAGTGCTTGTAACATAGTTAGAAGAATTGAAATCAATGCATAATTTGGATCAAAAAAAGTAAAGTGATTTGACTATGATAGAAATATAATATATAGAATCTAGCATATCTTATGGAAACTAGTGGCTATGTAGAGACTGATAAAAGGCTACAAGAGTGGTATTGATCAAATTAGGTGGTCTCAATCTTTCAGGGAAAATGTGACATTTGAACCATTAGATCTTTAATTTAGATTCATGTATTTGTATCTACAAATAGAACAGTTGGTGGTGTTGAGAAGCACTAGTAGGAATTTCAATTAAGTGGGGAATCTATGACTTATCTTGATTATAGTCAAGTGGTATGTACCAATTTAATGTTATATGAACATGATTCATGACATGCTACAATAATGAAAACATCTTTCTACCTATATTTTTATATGTAGTTGTCAATGTAATGATTTAAATGATCATGTTATATAAGTAATCTAATCACAAGTTTAATGGTACATGGTTTTGTCCTCTTATATAGCACCATAACATTTAAATTTCAATATCTTATGCGTGATTTGCTGAGTAGCAAATAATGTACTTCAAGTTAGCTTAGGTCCATTATAAAATTTAATTTTGAAAAATAGAGTCAAGGTTGTCCTACTATTCCTAATCTAAATTTAAGATTGCATGAACAATTTTGACTCGATTAGGAACTCAAAGATTAAAGGAGATCTAGATAAATGAAGAATGTGGACACAAGTTTGATTCAAATTGAAGACAAATATCTATTTTTATACAAAACTACATTAATTGAGTATTGAACCATTAAATTAAGAATAAAAAACTAATCTAAATCTAAAACAAATGAAAAGAACAAATAGAATTTTACAGTTAAGCTTAGTTTTTCTTATTATAGTAGTTTTTCTTATAATAGTAGTTTTTCTTATTATAGTAATTTAATCTACAAGGACAAATAGATTTTACACTTAAATATTCTAAATATATTTGAGAAGACAAATTAAATTGCAAATCAATTAATTTCACATCAATTAATATATTATAAATAAGAGAGTTATATTCATTGCTGATGTCAACATAAAATTTGACCAGTAATTATGAACAACTTTTTGACATATTATCTTTACAATCTTTATAAAAATATTTTATATATTAATATTTTTTTCAATTAAATCAATCACAATCTTCACAATAATTTATTTTATTATGATTTAACATTGTTCAATTAAAAATAATATTTAAAAGGACTTAACAAATAATATTATTATTATGTTCGTGTATGTGTCCA
>VDFB02093882.1:32013-56525 GCA_007258455.2 Sequoia sempervirens | reverse complement strand
TATATATATATATATATATATATATATATATATATGTCACCTATACAAATGATGATTGAATAATACCCACATCAAAAGTACACATGGTGACTAACTTAGACATGCATCACATATACAAAATTTGAATAACTATCACTTACATCACATATACAAAATATGATAACAAGTGCATACATCACATATACATAGTGTGACTAGTTCACACACAATATGATTATCTTAACAATCTAAAAAGTACATATAGTGATAAATTATAAAAATTAAACTAGTTGCAACCTTACTACAAAAACCATTTCCTTCTCATAATTCACTAACACATAGTCTTATAAGAACACCCCATTTGAAAAATAAATTTTGATGAATCCCATATTACACCATGGGTCCCATCATTTTCTCTAATCCACCACCACCTATGTTGATAAGTAATCATTCCATACTACTTGTTGGTCTCACTGGCAAGGGCATGAGTATAATAATGTGCACAATACTTGAGGCTATTTTTACACATGTACATAGTGATCAAGTAGTAATAGAAAGTGGATGTGAAACTATTGCATGCTTCCCATTACCTAGTTCACTAACACTTACCCATTTATGTGTATCCTAACTAAAATTTAAGGAATGTTATTGTATCTCATATTACATTAATTGTCCCATCCTTTTCCCTAGTCTTGTGCGTCGGTCTTTATGATGGGAAATCACCTCATATTAGCATCACTAGATATGATGTAAGAGTAACAAAACACATCATGTGAGAACATTAATAATATTTTCACAACTTGTTGAGCCCTTTGACTCAATGGATCTTGAAATTCATCACCTCCATGCCACTAGTGAAATTTTGTCCAACTTAGTATAAGGTAGCTCCTAAGATCTATCACTTGTATGGTAATGGTGAAAGCCAACTAAATCCTATCATAACATGGGTAGATCTTTGCAGACATAACCTATTTGATAATATCAACACTTGACTAGATACATGATGATTAGCTCTTGGCATCCATCACCTACATTGTTCTATTGACAATCAACTAAAATTCACCTACATCATATCATAGATAACCCCTACCACCCTTCACCTCTATGTTATTGGTGAAAGCTAGCTAAACCTTAAGATATGATAGATAAAAATTGGAATCCATCACCTACATGGTAATAGTAATAGTAAACTATTCACACTTGTATCAAACTTAATTTTGAAATGTGGGATTATCTTATAGATAATTACACAATCAATCTATCACAAGGATTCATAAATTTGGGTTAAATTGACCTATTTATATGCCACATAAAGTGATCCAAAAATTTACACATAGTACAACCCACTTTAGATTGAAGTCCATTCATGTAAATGCTCTATATGTGAACACTCCTCCTAAAGATGGTTTGTACACACATCAAAGTCTACCACCCTATAACTACCATATACATTTTAGTTATGTATCCTTTATAACTTCTCTTATTTTTTGCCCCACATACCATAGATGTGTGTAAGGAAAGTAGAGAATAGGGTATAAGAGAAAGAAGGGGAGGAAATATTTTAATTAATATTGAATATCACACCATAAAAATAATATAAAATAAAGCGGCCTTTGTTGAAATTAAATGGTCTCACAAAGAGTCTATTATGGATCAAATTTTGTTGAGTGAAAAATCTTGACTATTAAGGGATGTGGATGAGATCATGCCCTAAGTAAATGTGCCAAAATGAACCTTGTATATATATTGAAGGAGATAAGATAATTAATAAATCAGTATGGATAGTTGCAATAAAATAATTATAAGATGTTTCCACCTCACCAATAAAATAATATAAAATATGCAAAAATAATATAAAAAAATGAACTACACTTGTCTAGAGAAAACAAAACTAATTTGAATATAATAAGGGCTAAAAAATATACACATTAAACACAATGTACACTCTTCCTTTTTATTTACATGGAGATAGGTCATAATCATGTATGGGATTCTTAGCCTTGGACTATTGGAAATTTGAAACATGGAATAAGGGGATGTGTTCATGTTCATGATTTTTTCAATTTGATAAAGTAACAACTATGATCCAATCAAGAGTGGAAAATATTCTATGAAATGTATTAAGACTTATTTGAGAAGAGCGATGAGATATAAAAAATTATTGGATCAAATGTCAAGCAATGTGGATAGTAAAAAACTCAAAATATACTATAACCATACATTAAAGTCATTCACACAAGTAACATCAAATCAGAGGGAGAAAATATAAGGGAATTTAATTTTCTCCTCTATAACTTTAAAGCACAAACCCAAAGAAATCAAAATAAAGATTATTAAAATCTAAAATATTTAAAGTATTCATTATTATTATTCTAGATCCAAAATATTGAGATTTTTTCTAAAAAATTATATAATATCTTTATTAAGAAAATTATAATTCAATGTATTAGAGATAAAACATAATATCTATATTATATCTTAATTGAATTTTAAAATTGAATTTACCAATAATATGTTTGACTAAAAAGTATGGTAAAAATCTATTACTTTAAATAAAATTTAAGATTTTTATAATAATTATTTAATGACCTAAACAACACCAACTTGAACAATCAACATTAAGCTAACCTATTATAGCTTTATCTCTCAATTACAAATTAAAATCTATCATTTTGTTATATGATATGACCTATTATATGGATCAAACTAATTTTATCTCTTGTCAATTTTTCTTTCTAACTAAATTACAAATCACAAAAGTGTTTAAGCTCTTTTACATAGAAATGTACAATATTATTCGAACAATTCTTAGAATTCATTTAAAAATGTTACATGAAAATCAAACTGAACAAAATTTTAAACTCTTCCAATAAAAATTTCTAAAATGAAAAGAACATATTGAACACACAAAAGTTCATCTTTGGAGAATCTTTTTTTTTTAAATCATGGTGCAATTAATATTTTAATTTGTCTCTAATCAAATGTCATGATATATTATATTTTTAGAGCAAATTAGATGACCATTATCCCCCTCTCACTAGTGTCACTCTCACCACTTAGTCACTTTATATATTTATTGATGTTGGAACTTAGCCTCTAAGAAAATACCTTTATAAGTGTAAGGTCCCATGGGGTGCTTTAGGATCTACTTTCATGGAGCAAGAGGTCTTCTGAAGCAAAAGAAATTATGCTACAGACTTAATTGGAATCTTCTCCTGAAAAATAATAGCCCCTACCTTTTAGGACTAGAGATTTCAGCTCGTGAAATTGGGGTGGGGTTAGAAATTGCCCCACTAACTTAGGAATTTTTTCTGCCACTTGTCAATCATTTAGGATTTTGGATTCCTGCTAGGAAAAATAATAGAGGGAAATGATGTAAATTTATTAATTTTTTACTCATTGTATCCCATTCCAACTTCCTGGGACCACTAGCTTCCCTAAATTTTGGAGCTTAAAATTTTAAACTAAAATGCAATACTCAGTTCATGAGACCACCAGCTTTAAAATATTCCTTAAAAATCTCAGCGGCACCCACTACATTTTTTTAGGAAGCCCTCTTCCATGGGACCTTACCCTAATACCTTTCTATTAATCCTACTTCTTTTTCTCTTTTGAATTTGGTTTTACCTATTTCTTTTTAAAAATTTAATGTCGTTCAAAAACACAAAATAGAAAAAAAAAAAAAACAAAACAAAACTAACATTTTATATTAACAAAACAAAAAACACAAAAACAGGAAAAAAAAACAAAACAAAACAAACATTTTATATTAACAAAGATGGATCACTATGTCATTTATTTAAAATATATGTAAACTATAACTTCTAGGATATTGTATAACTCTATATGAACCATTCAATGCTACTCATCAAATAATCAAAGTTTTGAGGACCCATATGTATTCCACAACTCATAGTAAAAGCAAAGACTAATGCATTGAAGAAAATATATTTCAAATAAAAGTAGATAAAATACAAAAGTATCTCTGCAAGACTGCTAAATAGCAGACCTAAAATCACTGCCTATTGTCAGACATTCTAACAGAAACAATACTATAGTTTGAGGTGTACAAGGAGAAACTTACTTTTTTAGTCCTCTGAATACGAGTTGTATCGTTCTCAGACTCTGTTCGGCTGGAAATTACTAAAAGCGGACCAAGCTAATTATGGGAATATCTATATCAAGTTTCTAAAATACCAACTAATTTTCATGCACCAAATGTTTTTATCTGCTCAGCTAATCGTGGCGATGTTTAGGCTATATCAAGTTTCTAAAATGCATCCTTCTGTCAACTGATTTTCATACACTCTATATATACAAAGTACATCCACGCGGATTGACGCAGTACATCGATGGAGTACATCCACTCGGCTGATAAAAATGCAGGGGTCACAATTAGGGTTAGGCATAATTGGGATTTAGAGGGAGAAGGGAAGTCAAAGATTCGAATGGAAGGTGTTGGAATGGAGAATTCACGCATAGAAGATTTCGAAATAGAGGATCTCAAAGAGGTAGACCTATCATTTCGATTTGAGGGTTTTTCAAACCACCTCCTTTCAAAGCCCAATGGCCCTGGTTTGAATTTATTTGTGTTAGTTTAATTATGAGTTTAGCAACTCTAAAAAATCTGAATACACAGTTTGCAAAGCGGTCAAAAGCCATGGCTTTGAACAATATTTTTTCCTGAACTGGCTAATCCACACCTTCCGAAGAGTCTTACAATGTTCTCTAGCTTTTTTCATCACCTTGTCAATTTCTGTAATTCCATCGAATGTGATGCCATCCCCAAGATGGTTGAACATGCTAGCTATAGCATCCTCACTGCGAAGCTCGCTCCTAATGACTAGAGATTTTCGCATTAGAAAAACATCCCTCTCTGAATCGATTAAATCATTTAAGAGACGTCAATAATGAGAAATTACTGTCTTTTCCGAATTTCGTGAGGACCTTAAGCCATCAGGTTTCGCAGCAATATTTCTGTGCTGTCCGTCACTTCGATTTGAGGGAGGTAAAATGTACTTTTTCCAAACCACCTTCTTTCAAATCCCAAAGGGCCTGGTTTAAATTCGATACCAGCCTGTGCAAGTATTCAGCAGTAGAGGTAGACCTACCGAGTGCTCACCTGGATTCGTTTATAGATCTTATAAGTGGATGGAGATCATTCATTCATCAAACACCTCTGTAAAAGGGAATCCGCAAAACATAATAGCATGATATCAAAGAGCAATTAGACACGTTGATTCAAAGTTTTTCAATGGCAATGGAAGAAGATGGAGGTGGTAAGTGAATTGATAACCTTGTACACTGTAGTTATTTGTAGGTAAGTCAATTGATAACTATTGATATTTTATTTTTAGATTGCAGGAATCGGAATCGGGTAGTTGCCCCTTCAGTGTTCTGATAAACTTTCTGGCGCAACACGACCTTTGGTACCACAGGGACAGTGGGGAGACTAGACCTCATGACCTCTTGCTTGCAACAGGATGCTTTAGCCAATGTTTTTTATGAGTTTTGCAATGATGTGGTGGAATCCTCTTCAGTGGAGATATGTAGACTGTACAGCAATTCACTGTGTATCATATTTTGGAATATTGAAGAATCAATAAATGTACAAAATCACATTTTGAGTTCTACACTACATAATTTATGTCTCACTTTTCATTATTCAATTAATCAGAATATTTTTTTTCCTTACTCAATCTCACAACTTTATGTTTTTATAAAACGTATTGTATATTTAATTGTTAAAATAAAAATACATATTAATAATTTAAAAAATAAAACAAAATTTCATTTTTATGTGGAAGTTGCAAAACATATGATTTTTTTTCTGATAATTGTTAAGAAGACATCTTGCCTTGACCACAATGTTGGAAAATACCAGATAAAGGCAACCAAAACGATGGACCAAATCATGGTTGAGTCCATATTTTTAACACCAAAATGTAAAATGTACTTCTCCCCAGAATGGCATATTTATACATTTGCAAAGGTGACAGGCTTGACATTTATACTTGATACTTGATAGTGTCTCTCTTTCAGGTTAGAAAAGAACTAGACAGTATTTGAATGCATGTGATCGATAATTTTGAATGTGTGTGACTCATCATGTTTCAAATGAACAGCAGATTTGTTGCTGGTAAAGACAGTGAAAATCATGAAAAATATAAATGAACATTAAAGACAAAGATTTGGATCGCTTAATTCCTCTAGCCTATTCGATGTTCCATGTCTGTTCTCTCTCCTACGTTGATGGTTAGTTTTAGTATAAGTTTTTGAATGTCTCATTGTTGTAAGAAATTGTCAGAAGCTGTAAGGAGTAAGAATGCAATGGTGTTCTGCTTAGAAGAGCCGAAGCTCTCACAATATGTAAAACTGTATTTTGATCATATTAAATACATGTTATTTCTGTTTGTTTGTTTCATTTCTTCAGGAAAAACAAAAAAATAGGAAAGGTTTGAGTCTTACAGGACAAAGATGTCCAGAGTTGAGATTTGTAACAGACTCTGGGAGATGGCCGACAGTTCAAACTGAAACATGCTTAGCTATATAATGTTCTGCGGTAAGTTGGGAAAAAACATAATCATCTATATGACAAATTCAACTGGACTTAGCAACATAACAATGACGTTCACAAATTATTTAAATTTTTCTAACTTGATTTTCTTTTGTATATTCCTTGGTATTTTCCCTCCCCTTCTTTTTTGGTTTATGTTTGGCACTTTTTAGGGAATTCTATATGCAATCTTTCTATCTTTTGCTCCCTTCTTAGTGATGGATCTAGGTGATATGAATTGTCTCTAAAACAAATTTTGCTACTTTTCAAAAACTCCTCTTTTAACCTCGTGCATATATTTTCTTCTTTTTTTATAAGCAATGTCATGTGGTCTTGTTCAAATACATTTCTGTTACATTTGAATATATAACAATGTCAGATAACAAGTGTCGCACTGCAGCTAGAGTCCCTGCCAAATAGGAAAAGCAGGGCTGAAGAAACCTATTGAAAATCAGTGGTAGCATTTATTCATTTACCAGGCCTGTTCTATAGACACTCCAAGAATTTATTCCTGAAATGGAAAAACAAGTCTGTGGTAGACTGCTCACCATACAGGGGAGTAGCTTTTGTGTTAGAATACCAACCTGTTCAAAGTTTCAAACACTTCATTGCCATGGAATATAAAGATTCATCTCAGCAAGAGCAAAGAAAGTATCATCAACTTAAAGGCCATTACGAAGAAGAACCTAAGAGACACCAATATTAGCACTTAAAAAACATCCTCTGTAAAACAAATTTGCAACCTTTACATTATTGAGTCAGCAGATACCTATGCGCATGCATACACACTCAAATTATTACTGTGTGCTAATGATAGACATGAACCTTGATTATCAAATTTATAGACTCATTGACAGGGCTGGCAATGGCTGCAAAGTTTTTGAGCAATGGCTTGATGTGCAACGATAATGTCTGGTGTGCTGGTAATGCATATCACAGACAGTGCGCTGGTAATGCATGCAAAAAGTTTAGAAAATTGTTTACATTTTTGTGCAGTAGTTTCCTCTCATTTTGCCAATGGAACAGATTCTATGGTATTGATAGGCTTATGCCAAGCTAGCAGCTTTCTGTGCACCCTTCACAGAATACTATCCTTCCAACCTTAGATCTATAATTCTAAGCAGTTTCTTATCCACTCTTGTTGGAAGAATATAAGGACATTTTTTTGGAAGGATTGGCTACAGGATTATCGCCATTGACATGCCATTCTTACAGTTTGAGTAATGATTTTGTTAATAAACTTTGGCTTAATAATGCTTTAAATTCTTACCAGATTTGCCTTTGTTCACCATTCACCTCTCTGCATAGTTTTGTGCACGTGCAAGTGCCTGCCCACATCACAATCTTTCTAGCAATAGCAGCAGTACCTAACCTAATTCTGCTACAAAATCTCACACTGCGCATTGCATTTGTACAAAAATCATGGATTAGGATATCCATGGCCACTTTAATTGGTTGGCATATGGATGAACACACTTCACAAAAAATAGTTTAGCGAGATACATAATTAAACCCTCAACTTAATTTATTCTGCCCGTATCTTTCTTGATAATTGCTGGTAAATATTTGGTGGATTTGTGCTCAGAATCATGGTTTTCCATGATTAATTTGGAAAGATATTTCTATATGTTAATATCCGCTTATAATTGTTGTTTAAATTAGTCCATCCTTTCTGTGTTATATTGATAACGTTTATCATCTTACGCAAAGGACAATATGGCATCTCCTCACTTAGTGGTTTATAGAAGATACTAAAGACAAAAGATAATAATTTCTACATTGACTTTGAGGTTGTCAATCAGGGATGCTTCTGTAAAAGAGCTTGTTTTGAGACTTGCCATAAATCTTAGCCTACATGCACATTGCATGTTCATTTCGCAATGACAATGATATCATGGTCAACTAATGATCTTCATGTGAACTACTTATGAATCTCCTGTTTTGAACCATGCCATCTTAGTATTTCATATATTTCCATTTTTAATATCTAAGCAACCTCCTGGTCCTGGATCCCATTCACATGCTATAAAGAAAGAAAACAATACTTTCCTAGATTGTTGTGTTAGGGTTTTTTAAATTTTTGAAGTTATTTTTTGTCTTTTTGTATAGTGTTTTCATGAAGGGCAAGTCTGTTAGTGGGATTTATGAATTTCCTCAGATTCGCCAGTTTTTCAGGAAAGCAGGCAGGTCTTGTTTAGGCTTGCCTGACTTGGGACTTGTAGATGCTGTTTTTCAGGCAAGTCTGGTAATACTGTGTCACTGATACATAGAACTGTTTCTTAATGCAATTACAGTTATACATATTGGAAAAAATATGTGTTCATTACTGTGCACAATCTGTGGTTAAAGTTAATATATACATGCGTACACTATTTATACTTAAGCATGTATGCGCATCCCACTTATATACAAATTTTCACTAAATCCCTCAACATATTACTCTGACATATTGAGTTCTCTTCAACATGGAGTTGTGCATGTATGGATTCCCTGTGAGGGGTAGAACAAATGTATTATTTTGGTAAATATAGGATTGGCATTGACTATAAAATCAAAACAGTACATTTCAGAGAAAGGATAGAACTGTTCAGGTGACCCTGAAACAGTACTCTAGTAAAGTTATAAAATATAACACCACAAGGTCTGCAGAACAACACTGAAAAGTACTGATTAACAACAAAATAAAAGTCTTCTTACTGGATCGCAGAGAAACATTAGTTGGTCGATTAATACAGTGATGTAAAAAAGCTTTATCCTAAACCAAAAACACCCTCAATGACTAATGCAGAGCACAGAAAAATCAGAGATAAAGGATATGGGCTGTGAATGTCAGGGAGGATTTCCTGACCATTTACAATGCATCCAAACTGTCTTTGATGAAATTGGAACAAGCATTTTACAACTCAGATCTTTTGCCATGTTTACAATTTTGCTAAGTTACCGGTTCGGGTTTGGGGACGGGTGTGGGTACGAGAACCTGGTACGTGGGTATGTGAAATTTTTTTTTAGGGGTTTGGGTACGTATGGGTACGTGTGTGTGTGTGCATATATATATATATATATATATATATATATATACAAAAAAATAAGAGAAATATACAGAATTGTAAAACTAAAAGTCTAAATCATTTCATAGTATGATACTTGATCATTGAACAATGCCAAATGTCAAAGATAAATATTAAATGCCAATTGATAGTTGAAAAATATTCAAATAAGCCATAGCAATGATATCATATACGTCTATGTTCACTATTCCAATGGAAATCATCACAATTACTGAATTACAAAATGTAGTTCATGAAACATGATTCAATTGATTTTCCTTATGTGAAAAATTAGAGAATGTGAAGTCTCTACCAAGATGAATGATGTTTTTGCGATTGTTTTACCAGTTTGTTGGATATTCTATTTCTATCAAACTTAAATCATGGCATGAAGCAAATGATAAGAATATGCTTTCATAAACAGTGAATGTATAAATCTGATTATCCCAAATCTGATCATTACATTTATACTGATCTGAGCAGACTAAGCACAACTAGAATTGTAATTTCAGGTCCTTGAACACTGTTTGGCATTACTGTTTACCCTGTTATATGGTGTTGAGACTCAGGAAGGAAGAACAATAAACTACATTCAGATTTCAGACTGGTAATACTGAGAAACAGCAGTATTATGATCATCAATGATGTCTGATTTACAAAATAAATCTATTATATTAGACTGTTCTATACCTGTGCATTCCTAGAGGAAGTATATCAGACTTCTCATTCACGTTTCTCACAGAGGTGCACACATTTAAGTCATCAATCATCAAAGGTTCGCACAGGTTCGTGCTGGGTGCGCACTGGCTGTGTGCCTAGCACTGTGAGTTCGCCAAGGTGCGCACACCCGTGCACACTAGCGAACCCACAGTGCTGGGCACGCACCGTGTGCGTACCCAGCACGTACCCGCAGACGAACCCGAACCGGGTGCGTACCAGAACCGGGTTCGGGGCCTGTGGGTACAAACCCTGCAACTTGCTACTTTCTAAGCACAGTTATTGCATTAGGTTGCAAGCAATCACTGCAGAGAAAAGGTAGACTATTTGTCTCTCATAGAACCTTAGACATAAACTTCTGAACTCAGTTCGTTTGAGGACATCTTAGTGTAATACCATATTGGGTGGATTTTTTTCTACTAGGGTCTCATTTTATAAAATATGTGTTTAGTTTATCAAGTTTAACAGTTGGGACATCTATCAGGAACTTTTCCAATATTATGTATAACTGTCCTCTACACATATATTGATGGCACCATATCCAAATTGTGCCAGAAAAGATCATTAATATGTTGGGCCTGTGCTTACTTTATTTCATGGGCTTGTCCTTATGAACCAGGGCCTTCTGAAGTGTTCATCTTTGTATAAAAGCCCTTAAGCCTTGTATAAGCGTAAGTGAACCATTTCAAGAACCTTTTTTTGCCCTGTCCTGAAACTTTGTTTACACTAGGCTATACAATTTTTCTAATTTTGATGTGACTTACAATAATTTTTTTCCCAATCACTTAAGTGGTTTCATTTGTGGTGCCTTTTTGATTGTTTACTGTATCTGCAGCTTGTGGGAAGTCAAAAACAGGGGAACAAGCAACAGAGCACAACAAACGCTAGGCAAAATTAAAAGAAGCCCTCCGATTAAGCATAAAAATTTAAAGCTTCAAACAGAACGTATGTATTGTATAGGTGTTTGGTATTTGAGAGAGGCTAGAGGTCAAAAGTTAACGGCACCTGTATCTTAGCAGTAGCAGTTGGGGGCATACCATGGACAATAGTTTTTAATAACAAGTTGTTAGGTGCCAATTGATTCCCAGGCAAAAGAAAGTTTCAATCGTGAGGAGCCAAGCAAAGCACACTAAGCATGAGCTTTACTCCTTGACAAGGCAAAAACACTAGTACTTGGAATAGCTTCTAATATTCACATGAAAGTATTCTATGTTCATTGGGTGCATTGCATTAATATGTAGATGGTGAATTGTAATTGAATATAGTTATCCATAAATCCCATTTCATCACCTGATGGATTTTTCACAGCCTCTTGAAAGTTCAGGATAATCAACACCAATCAAAGATAAGCTACAAACTTTGAAACCGTTACAAAGGTAAGACACATTGGATAGGTTTTATGAGATGATAGACACCTCCAGTATTTTGCATATCAGCAATCCCTCTTTTATACAAGTCAACATAAATCCAATAAGTTGATGCCTCTGAACCAAATTAACAGGCCGCCTTTTTATCAATTTTCAGGCCCCTAAAGAATAGAGAAACTGTCAAACAACACATATGTTTACCACTTGCAAAGTAAATCTCTATGTAATCCTAAATATAAAGTTTGAGGTAGTATTAGAAAAAAATTTCCTTGTGTTTCTAACCTAACAGTGGAACAAAATTGTATGCAGCCTGAGAGCATGCAGTAATTGAAGACAAACTATCTCTGATGGATTTTTTAGTGCACTTGGCAGCATAACATAAGCCGTTTTAAATTTTTACAGTCAAACATAATAACATTGTTCCAGTTTTCGATATCAAACAGATTCACCTTCAACAATGCCAGAAAGTTATATTACTCTCAAAAGCATTTCTACCTGACTCTCAGTACTAACATAACAATAAAATGAGATTGACTACACGTTCCTTAAGGAATTGAATATAGATCTCCATCCACCACAAAAGGCCTGAAATTTGCCACTTGGCAAATATGTGCTAAGATCTATATTATAAAAAAGAGTTTAGGTTTTAAATCTATACGCCATTACTTTCCCATAGAAGATAATATTTCTTAAAAGGAAATCATATCCATGGAATCTCAAAAAAGAGTTTCAATTTTAAATCTATACGCCATTACTTTCCCATAGAAGATAATATTTCTTAAAAGGAAATTATATCCATAGAATGAGATTCCAAACATCATATTTAAATAGAATGTCTTATTCTGCCGAACATTTCCATTAAAGGAAACTGTTTGAAAAACAACTGGTGAAAAAAGCAAAAGGCAGCACTCAGAAATTCACAAGTTTCATTGTTACATCACTGTGTGCAGTGCTAACATGATATAGTGCATTGGCAGGCCCACAGGGTTGTCTCCTATGCTTGCCACCTGGCAAATATGTGCTAAGATCTATATTATAAAAAAGAGTTTCAGTTTTAAATCTATACGCCATTACTTTCCCATAGAAGATCATATTTCTTAAAAGGAAATCATATCCATGGAATAAGATGCCAAACATCATATTTAAATAGAATGTCTTATTCTGCAGAACATTTTCATTAAAGGAAACTGTTTGTAAAATAACTGGTGAAGAAAGCAAAACGAAGCACTCAGAAACTCACAAGTTTCATTGTTACATCACTGTGTGCAGTGCTAACATTTGAGCGTCCACTATAGTTCCATGGCAGGAACTAAAAATGTAGTTGGAAAGTGTGAAGCTAGATTCTGTAACCTTTGTTAAATGCTTAGCATCCTTCCTGCTTGTGTCAAAATGGGAGCTTTAAAACAGGGTGTGGATATTCGTCAATTTGTATACTTACACATATTTAGCAAGCCACTAGCAACTACAACATCCGACAAGAAACCCTTTTCCATTATCTTTTGATGGATGTCCATAGCCTGTTCCAAAGCTCTTATCTTGGCACAAGGCACGTGAACTGTTTGACAAAATGCCTCAAAGAGATTCGATCTCATGGAATGTTATGGTTGCAGGATATGCACAAAATGGGTTTGCCGAAAAGGCATGGTTTTTCTCATGTAAGGTTTTCCACGTAAATCTAGTGTTGTGATTATGTGCTTGTGCTTTGAATGCTTTATCTATTTAAGGTAGAAATAAGGTTTGATTGATAAAGTTGAATTGGATTAATTGAGAGATATACTAATTTGCCCCCCTCTTAGTACATCTGTGTGTTTTAACATATGATTCAATCATAGCAAATGGACCTTGCAAACTAATTGAATCACCTTAAAATAAAATTCCTATAGGTTCTATATGGTTGTTTAAAACTAAGTTCAATGCAAATTCAAAGCTTGATTGGTTGCAAAAGGTTATTGAAGAAAGGAAGGAATAGATTATGAAGATACATTTGCATCTCTAGCTAAAATGAACACTATTAGACTTGTGATTGCACTTGCTACTAAGTTTAATTGAAATCTACATCAAAAGGATGTTAACTCAACATTTTTTAATGATGATTTAAAAGAAAAAATCTATCTTGTTCAACATGAAGGCTTTGTAAAGAAGAAACAAGAACATCTTGTATGCAAGTTAAAAAAAGCATTGTATGGTCTCAAATAGGAACCAATGTCATGGTATGTAAAAATTGATAACTTCTTCTCTCAACAAGTTTTTATCAAGAGTAAGAATGATCTAAATTTGTACATAAAGAAAGTTGAATATGGGAAAGTTGTTTTGATGTCATTGTATGTGGATGACTTAATCATAACAGGATTGCTATATAGTTTATTGATGAAATCAAAAGAGATCTATTATAGGCATTTGAAATGAAGGATCTTGGAAAATGTATTTTTTTTAGTAATTGAAGTATGGAGATGAGATGGTAAGACATTCATTACTCAAATTAAGTATGCAAAGAAAATGTTACCAAAGGTTTAATATGCAAGATTGTAAAGCAGTATATACTCCATTAGAACAAAATGCTGAGTTTTCTATTGATAATGGTACTACACAAATAAATGGTACTTTGTATAGACAGATGGTCGGAATTTGAACTACTTAAGCACAACAAGATATAATATTGCATATTTAGTCAACATAATTAGCTAATTCATGGCTAAACCACTTGAGACTCGTTGGAAAGAAACAAAGAGAGTTATTTGATACCTATAGGGTACCATAAATTTTGGTATTGAATATACTAACCATTTGAATGTTGAGTTGAAAGGTTATTTAGATTTTGATTGGGCAAGTAATCTAGTTGATAAAAAATCCACAACTCATTATGCATTCACCATAGGTTCAAGCATTATTTCTTTGATCAACAAGAAGAAACCAACTATTTCCTTTTGAAGCTAAGTACAAAGTATTTTCCAATAATACTCTTGAAGTTGTTTGGCTAAGACATATTCTTGAAGATATGGGACAAAAGAAAGAAGGACCAACTCCAATCAAGTGTGACAATAGAAGTTTAATAAAATTGGCAAACAATCCAATTTATCATGCAAGATCAAAACACATTGAAACTCAACATCATTTTTTAAGAGAAAAAGGTTCAATCACAAGAGATAGAGTTGCACTATTGTAACTCAAATGAAAGCATGGATGATATATTTACCAAGATATTGGGAAATTTAAAGTGTGTACTCTATAGAGATATGCGGGGACTCCATCAAGATTTAGTTATTCATTAAGGGGGAGTGTTAGAATAATTCCATAATTTAATTACACTCATGATGAACATGTGTCAATAAGGAATTGTAGACGTTTCTATCAATTTCAGTTCATTGTCAATATATTCAATTTGTTGTCAAATAAGCTAGCAACTTTATTGGAAGATTGTTGGGTTTTATGTAAATATCAATATGCAACACCAATTGATGAATAATGACTAAGTCTTTCAACTGTGTTTTCTTTCCCTATTCATTGTCACCCTTAACTTTTTCCATCATGGCTAAAAGAAACAAAAATAATATGTTGATAAAAATCTATGACCGTTGGCATGTTTTGAGCTCAACCATATCTCCTTCACTCAAATATAGAAAACCCTTGGAGCATGCCTCGAGTCTCCCCAAAAACTTAGCTCCCAATAGCAAAAGATATTTAGGTTCCATTAAAAGGTGAAGCAAAGTACAAACTTAGCTTCATTCTTGTTAATTTTCATGCACCGAGCCAAAAAAATTATAATCTAGCCAATTCAAGTTCAACATGAAAAATAATTGACTCTAAGATATGTAAGAGTAACTAGATGTACATGTCAATGTAAGAAAATTACACAAATAACTTTTGTGTTGCACAAATTTTTCAAAAGAGAGAATAGGCTATGTAATAAGAAAGCTGAAACAAATGTTTAAATTAAAAAAATATAATAGTGATAAAGAAAAAATTCTTTAAGTACATATATTTTAGTACGATCATCCATGCATTTATAGTTCAGAACTTTATAAATGAAATCTAACAATATAACATCCTTGTTCTTACATGAAACCATAAAAAAAATTATTGTGAGGCACTTGAATAAAGATTGAAGAATTTATTTTAATGAATGGATATCCAAAAAATAATCATACACATGGATCTATCCAACACCTACTATCAATCAACTTGATTGTGAATGTACTTAAAAAATTGTTATGTATAAAAGGGATTAAAACAAGATTTTTTCCAATAAGCATAACTTAGGCTATTTACATTTTTACAAACAAATAGGTATTGGAAATATGGTTATGTGTTCTTCATAACCATTTATTTAGTTTTTTCTTGATTTTGTCCTAGGTACTATTATTTTAGTTTGAAATTTTTATTTTATTTTTTTATACTTTATAAATTTTATAAAATATTTTTATGCCAAGGGGGTTCCAATTTCATATTTTTGTGTTCCCTAGTTGGTATATGAGTATTCTAGCATTTTAGAACCATATGTTTTCAATTCATTAGTTTGGACCATAAATTAGGAGATCTATGGTACCCAAATCATTCTATATTTATTATAGATTCTATTATGGATAGTTTTCTATCACTTGATAATTGTGATAATCTACCATATGATGGTGATAGAAAAGAAAAACTTAAATATTTGTAAGGTTTTGATAATATTGATGGTATTAAGGCTTCTCTTGTTGTTCATGCTTCTCCTATAGAGATATCTATTGATTCTTTGGTTTATATGATCTAATCTAAATTTAGAGGCTTCATGTTCTTTATATTTGAGTCAATATCTTGAGGATAAGGACTCTTGTGTTCTAGCATTGATAGATTCATCTCCAGGTCTTTATATTAAGACATATATTATGGACACATCATCATGTAATGGTCAGTATAGTTGATGTTGGGAAAATGTATCTCAACCTTGCAATTATATGTGGTTTATTGTTGATAGGATGTATATATTTATATATATGTTTCCTAGTTACACTGATAGGTGTATACAATGGTAGCATAGAGCGAAATGTGAGCGTGTTAACTTTTTCAGGAAACTTCTAGAATGGTCGATATTTTGTTGGCTTGTCTTGCCCTAGAATGTAACTCTATTTTATGAGGGCATTGTATTACAACTGCGGTATAGAGAGATGGTGATGATTTCTGAGAGTCTGATAGTAGTCATGTTGTCTCTTGATCTCTGAGTGGTAATACTCCTATGAGAAGCTTGCTCTACAAGTATATTGTAATCTTTGTGATTTACTGAATAATATATTGGGCGGCTTTTGGAGTGTGGGGATTTTCTCCAGAAAAGGTTTTCCCCACGTAAATCACTGTGTTGTGGTATGCATGATATTTGTGTTTACTTCTATTTAAGTTTTTGTAACTATTAAAGATCTGTAAAGTTTTACATTATCCTCCTCTCAAGATTAGTGTAGGAAGTTGTTCTGCTACCTTAGCTTCCTTACAAGTGGCATCAAAGCTTGTTCACTTTTGGTTTCAGTTGTGGGTTGTTGAATTTTTTGAACTAATCCAAATTTGAGTGGGAGCTTGTACAAAAGATACTTTGTGATTCAAGAATTTTCAGATGGAAAGTTCATCAGGGAGAATAGAGGTGGAGAAATTTTCTAGAAATAATTTTGAGATGTGGAAACTGAAGATGAAAGATCTATTGATAGATCGAGATCTGTGGGATGTTGCTGATGAGAATATTTCAAGGCCTATAGATCCTACTTAGGCTGGTCAATATGATGTTATGGACCATAAAGCCAAGGTTCTAATCAGATTGTGCTTGGCAGACTCTATTTTAATTAATGTCCATGAGGAGACCTCTACACAAAAACTATGGAAGAATCTCGGTGAGATGTATCCAGCCAAATCTTTAGTGAACAAAATTTTCTTGAGGAAGAAGTTGTATTCCTTGAGAATGGAAGAGGGTGGACGAATCACAGACCAACTGGAAGCATTCAATATGTTGGTGGCTCAATTGGCATGAGTTGGTGTCAAAATGGATGAGGAGGAGAAATGTCAGATCCTTCTTTTTTCTTTGCATGATTCATGGGATTCTCTTGTTATGGCTATTGGGAGTACTTCTGTTATTTTGAAGATTGAAGATGTGTTGGGTTCTTTGCTTTCCGAAGAGATGAGGAGGAAGGTATCCATCACTACCAAGGAAGCCTTGAATGTTCTTGGAAGACCTAAGGAGAAAGGAAATAAAAATGAGAAGCGTGAAAAATCCAAGTCTGAAGAATGAGAAGCGTGACAAATTCAAGTCCATGGGGAGATTTAAATCTCCTGGAAAGTCCAAAGTTATTTGTTGGAACTGCAGTAAGCTTGGACATGTTTGTAAGGAATCCAAAGAAGAAAAGAAGAAAAATAAGAAAGTTGATTCTGATTCTGAGTCTAAGAAGGAAGATGGTGACACATTCATTGCAGCTTTGGAAACTCGTGCAGGTAATGATGCATGGTTAATTGACTTAGATTCATCTTTCCATATGACCTTTAATAGAGATTGGTTTTCTAAATATGAAGAATTTGATGGAGGTAAGGTGTACTTGGGTGATGATTCTCATTTAGACATTGTTGGCTATGGTAAAGTTAAAATTAGGTTTCCTTATGGTAGAATAAAAAGGATTGATGGTGTGTTACATATCCCTGGATTAGCACAAAATTTGTTATCTGTGAGAAAAATAATAGATGTGAGTGTGCAGGTAGTATTTTTTGATGCAAGATGCAAGATGGTTAGAGGTGTTATGGTGATTGCTAGAGGTGTCAGATATGGCACATTATATAAGTTGGATGCATGCACTATTGAGTGCAATAGTACTTCAGTGAAAAGCAAGTTTGTGGAAGAAGTGAGGGTTTCACCTTCACTAGATGGTCATGGCTTTTGGGTACCCAAGGGTGCTATTTCTTTTGAGATGAAGTTACTGTAGACATGCAAAATTTACATTATGCATTCGATCGGATTCAATCAAATTAGATGTCGCATTAGGACCATTCATCAATTAATCAAGTGCATTTTCATCCATTCATTAAATAATCTCAAGGTCATTTATCAAATAAACATTATCATTCAACCTTCATCTTGCATCATCCATTTAATTAAATAAATCAGGACTTCATTTTCATATTCCATCATTTTCTGATTTAAATAAATCAATTATCAAAGTCCAAAATGTCAACTCACCTAATCAGCATTAAATCATCATTTACTTAATCTAATCCTGACCTAATGATAATCCCATCCCACTTGCATTATCTAGATCTATCCACTTGCACAATAAATCAATTTTATTGATTTATTAAAACCTCATTTTCCCTCAATGTGACAAGTCAAACATGGCATTTATTGCTCTTTTTTCTTGTCCCCCTCTCAAAATTTATTGCAAATTTGAATTCAAAATTTCCCCCTCTTGGGCACTCTTCCCAAATCTTGCACATACATCAACTAATCACATGATGACAAGTGTCCTCAACTCATTGGCTTGTTTTTGATCCCACATTGGTCCCTCTTCAACACTTAGCATTTTGAAAATCTTTAAATAGGTGCTTCATCTTTGAGCAAATCCTTCACAATTTTATGCAAGGTTACTCTCTTCATTTGAGATTTGATCTTGTTCATCATCACTCCACCATCTCCATTTGCATTTTATCATTTGAGCTTTGATCAAGGATTGGGAAAGGGTCACTAGCACATGTGACACCAATCCAACTATGGAATAGGTAGCTTGCTTTTGTTTTCATAATGCTTTAGTCTTTTTATCATCATTTGTGGCATTTTGAAAGCATTGGTAATGGATTTCATAGAGGTATTTTGATAGAGTTTGCAAGGAACTAACCCATGCTTGAAGTTTAGTTATTTGCAGATTTTAAAAGGGTGCCTACATTTGGCGCTAGAAGGAGGGCAATAATGGATTGAGGAGATTTTGAATTTAACAGATTTATTGGATTCTCTAAAAAAAAAAAGCTTTCATTCGCTGCCTTTTGACAGGGTTTTAGAATTCTGTGTTAGTTATTGATGCAAAATCTGCAGCATGTATTGTTTGGTTCATTGCTCTATTTTGTTTCTTGTGTTTCAAGACTTTTATTCTGCATTTGTAGCATCATAAGACATTGGATTAACATATTTGTTCACAACTTTTAAAATCTTGGCTCATATTTTCATTTACTGTGCTCTAGGTGATGTATTATTTGATGCATTTATAATTTTAGCTACGTAGGAAGAAAAAAAAAAAAAATAACCTGAGAGATATTGAAGTCTGATGTGAAATCCTTATTTATACGTTCAAATGTGCTAATACATCCGAGACTGCACACCTTCTTAGTATTCCAAACTTGGTCACTGGTCGTGCACTTCTTTCTGCTATTTGTTTGTTCTTTCTGCCTCAACCTGCAACGCATTTCCCAGTCATTGAAAACAACAAAGATTATCTTTGCACCTGCCAATTGTGTAAAGATTGAAAGTCCCTTTTCAGGCGCAGATTTGAAAGCTAAGTCAGAGAGGCATCTGACTTAAATCACTGTCATTTGCTAAAAGAATCCTTAATTTACTCCACCACATGGCTTCACACTTGCCAGTAGTATTTATTTAAATGTTGCTGGTAACTTTCCTGCGCGTTTTTTTTAGTAAGATGGCTGATTTACAAGTTATTTCAAATCTGATTCACAAAGATATTTCCTACGCGCCTGTTTGTTAGTAGTATTTATTTAAAAGTTTCTGTTACTATGTTTTTTGCGTAGAAAGTTGCTTCAAATCTGCCTTGCGAGCTGTCAAAAGTTATTGCATCCTTTCTAAAGTCTTTGAAGTTTGTACATGCTTACGTTTTTTTTTTAGAAAAGGTCTAAAATCTGTCTTCAATTCTTAGCTGGCGCATTTATCTCACACACGCCTCAAATAAATATTAACTTGATCTTTTATTGTATGATACTATATTTGATGGCCTATTCTTAGTATCTATGGAGAAATAACTATCTTTGAACAAGCCAGGGCGGCAAATAGTAAATTGGGACATGTGTAGAGGTCGTAGTCTTAACAGTTATTTGCATACTTTTTAAAAGATTTCAATGCATATGCAAACTGCTGTTTTGTTTTACCCCAAAGTCTAAATCTTGAAGGTTTCTATAAATTGCAGATTTTGACTGTACATCTGCCAAACACACTTCAGATCTTTATATCTGCCAAACGCGTTTGAGAAGAAAACTCATAGCTGGGACAGTAAATAAAGAAATTATATTATTACTAAGATTGGCGCAGTTTTGATAGAATAGCTTCAGCCATACTAATGTTTTTTTTTTAAAAACGTTTTTGTTAAATTGAAGTATTCTTCTAGTTCATACACCAACTCATAGTTAATGCTTCCTGGCTTTCTTTCACATCAATCAACATAAGTGTAGGCGTAATTACCTCTGCCTTTTTTTCTGCCACTAAATGTCAACATTTGAAAAAGGGACAGATCGTGTGCCAGAAATATCTATGGTTAGTTGAGAAACAGCTGATATTTATTATCTTTGCCTTGGATAGAAAAGTTATGGCACCTGTTTTCCAAAATCAAAGTTGTAGGCTAAACATTAATTGAATGAATCACCTTTACCGAATCCTGATTCGTTGTCCAAGGTCATAAAAGAAGCTGTCCTTTAAGTTTTCATTCAAACAGAAGATCAACTTTGCACGCCTTAGGTCCATATGAACAGATTTCAAAAGATATATGTTAGATATTTTGATTAACATTTGAGTTTGTTCATTTGTGTAGATATATTTTGATTGTCTCAAGTACTAAATGTTGACTTTATCATTTCTTTGTTACTTACTAACATAGTAGAACCCAAATTTCTTTTGGAAAATTGTGTTTTTATTTATTTTAATGAGTTATTAAAATAAGTAATACTAATTTTCAACTTATGAAATAGGTACCAAAAAGCGAACAAAGGAAAAGTACAAGGAAAAGCGAAAAGTCAACAAGGAGGAGGCTAGCAAACGAAGACGAAAGGGGGATTTTTTTTCTTGAAAACACAATGTGTTTTTTAACACTTTAGTGTTTGATCAACACTACTTCACGAAATTGTTTTTCTTTTCGTTTTAGAACACTAATTTTCATTTGGGTCTAAAACGAACAATTTGATTTTCATTGCAAAGGACTTAAAATGAATCTTAGGACAAACTTACTAGATTTTGTTTTGGGCTAAAAATTGGACAAGCAATCTTCATATTTCATTTGGTGCTTAAAACGAACTCACAATTGCTTTGAAGGTTATAAAACGAACAAGTGTTTGAATTGTGTGATTGTGTCTTTTGAGTACGTATCCTCTCCCCTTGCGCTTCGTGCGATCTAGGGTGCAAGAGAAACACTCAAAATACATTTTATTGCTTTGAAAACACTTCAATTTGGGCTTAAAAATTGAACATCTTGTGCGAGTGTGAGTAGGGGCATTTTCATGTACATTCTCTTTCTTTGTGCCATCAAAGATCGATCGGGGAGTTACGGATTGTGTCTTTGCTCACTTTTGTTTTATCTTAGAGGGCCTGCCTTGGGAAAAAGTACTCACCCAGCGGACGACTCAACCGGTAACACTCTAAAGCCAAGAGTATTTCCAGGGATATAAATGAGGGTTTTGGTTAAACACCATAATAATTACAGCGGTTGGCTCGAGCAAGATGGATCCGAAGGGGACTCTTGTCGTATGGAATCAATCTCCCGAGCGGAAAGTCCTTACTAGAACCCATATTAGAATTTTCCCAAAATAATCTATTTGTTGGTGCAAGAGCGGTGGATTCTGAAGCCACCCCACCTCTTACGGTCTTCTAGTAGAGATGGAAAGCACCATGGGAGTTTCATGATTGTTGATGTAGTTGCCCGTTGGCGTTAATGGTAGTGGAGGGCGATGGGGTCAAGCATCTAACCATCTAAGCTAGAGATAAAGCGTGGTTTGGACTTGTCCAAGTGGGAATCCAACAAATATTGTCTTACACATCCATAGGGCTTGTAATTATTCTTTGTTTGAAAAGCCACGGTGTGTATTAAATATTTTACAAACAAACATTCAACATGATTCTCCAAAATTTCAAACCCTCTGTGAAGACAAATATCATTGTCAATCCATATCTTCTTTGCTTTCCACACTGTAGTTCCGCGTTAATTATTGAGGTTCCTAAGCATTGGATTATACCTCAATTTGTCTTTTTGAGTAAACAATAGGAAAACCCTTGCCTTAAGTTCATTGAATTTCCACATAAAATATCTTGTGGGGTTTAAGGAAATTAAGACATTGGTTCATCTTAGTTTGAAACT
Organism: Sequoia sempervirens; assembly: GCA_007258455.2. NCBI lineage: Eukaryota > Viridiplantae > Streptophyta > Pinopsida > Cupressales > Cupressaceae > Sequoia > Sequoia sempervirens. The sequence goes on along the minus strand of VDFB02093882.1, from coordinate 33,577 downwards.
TTAATCAAAGAGAGTGTTTTTGGTAAAAATAAAATCCATTAAGCAAAGACTAAACACAAAATGAACTTTCATGTGTGTTGAAGACTCCAAATCCCAAAAGCACAAATCATTGATTGGAAATCCAAAATGTTCAAATCATTCCTTGGTTACAAAGGTCTTTAGGAAGCATATGCATGCTCTTCAATACCTAGGTCTTGGAAAATACAAAGTGGTTTTTTTAGGTTCATCTAGGGATCAAAACAAATCAAACCTCTTTCATCCATTTTTCAAAACATCAAACATCCATCTCACAACTCATCTTTTGAAAAACCTTGAAATCATCCTTGAAGTACTGGGCTTTATGACAAAATCAAGCAAACACCAAAATCATTGAGATCAAGTCCTCTAAAACATTTATCAAAACACCTTTGGCTAGGAATGTGTGAATGCATCCTTTTGCATATCTTTAGTCAAAGTCATCCAAATCATCTTGTCTAGCTTAGTGTATGTAGATGAATCCTTCTCCATATACTTAGTGAAACAATCATTTTGTTTGGGTAGATGTGGGTAGATGCATCCTTCTCCTCACACATATCCAAAATCATCATCCTTTGAACACAACTATCCTTTAGATCATTATCAAACATCTTAGGGTCTTTTTGTTCAAAATCCAAATCAAACTCCAAATCAAGATCAAGGACAAAATCTCAAAATCCAAAAAATCAAACCAATCAAAATCCAAGCCTAAGTATTTCATTCAAGATCTATCCAAAGTCAAAACATCCAGAGCTATCCATCTTTTAAAACATCACCATCATATCATCATCACATTTGATCCTAAAAGCATCTAAAACTTTCACTTTGGGACATAAAATGAATTAATCCAAAGGGAATCAGAGATTCATCTCCCATATTCTCGAAGATTGATCTTTGTTTTATGGTTCAAACGAGATCTCAATACAAGAAGAGTATGGAAGCCCACAAAGAAACTCCCGCTTCAAGTGACCTTAGCCAAACAAACGCAGAAATGAATCTCGCAGAATCAAGCAATCCATTGGTCCCCTCATCATCACAAAACCCACAAGAAGAAAATCAAGGGGAGGACCTCACCTTTGGAATGTCTCGCGAAGAAATAGCTGAAATGCTCCAAAATCTGGACAACCATAGAATCATCAACATCATGATGAGACTCAACCCTTCGTTGTACATGCTTGAACTAGCAAAACAAGGGGCCAAGTTGCCTTCGGATTTTGATGTGACCACTATAGTAGAGACATCTTTTCCACCAATTTCATCCACCATCCCCATTTCATCTACACCCCCATCTCAAAACGTCGCGCAAAACATTCCAAACACCACGACATCGATTGCTCCAACTCAACCAAATGTCAACAAGGGAAACACATTTCTCAATGAACTTCAATCACATCCCCTTGTGAATAACCAAAACTTGGACGCAAACACCACAGTGGAACAAAACACCCTCCAAAATTCATTACACCAAAATGTTCCTCTCACTTTACATTATGACCTATCATCAACATCATTCCACGGAGCACCACAAACACCTCTTCTCATGAATTCA
>VDFB02093882.1:0-22989 GCA_007258455.2 Sequoia sempervirens | reverse complement strand
ATACCTTGATGCATCATGCTTAGGCGTGTTATCAAAAATAAAGTAAGCGACCCTTTGAAAATCCCAATCCTTGATAAGCAAATCATCCATCTATCATCATCATTTATCACCGTCATTTCTCATCATCATCTCTAATAAAGTCTCGACCAATCATGGACTTGTTGGATCCTCTTGTCATCATCTCATTTCCGTGCTAACATAACATCGCCAATGCAAACTATCAGCATACCACATATCATCCATATCATACATCATAGGAAATATCAATCATTTCATATACATTGCACATGCATATCATCATCATAATATAAATCTGTTAGTCTAAGCATCTCATAAATCATCCATTTGCATAATCACAACATATCACATCATCATCTCATCCATCTCATATCATATCATCATTTAAGTTGTTTAGGATAATATAGATTTGTTATTCTAAGCATCTTAAAATCATCTCATTTGCATCGTCATCCATAACTATCCATTTTGAACCTCTTTATCGCGAGATCGAACCTCAAATCGAATCTTTTCACTCGATCTCTCGAGGGGGCAATGTACGAGTGTACTTCTTTCCGCTGGGGCATCTGAAAAATCATGAAATTTTTTAATTTCGATCGCGGCAAGTTTATTCTTTGAACCAACGCAACAAGTACATTGCTTCAAAGAGGTGCAAAATGTAGACATGCAAATTTTACATTATGCATTTGATCGAATTCAATCAAATTAGATGTCACATTAGGACCATTCATCAATTAATCATGCATTTTCATCCATTCATTAAATAACTTTCATGTCATTTATCAAATAAACATTATCATTCAACCTTCATCTTGCATCATCCATTTAATTAAATAAATCAGGACTTCATTTTCATATTCCATCATTTTCTGATTTAAATAAATCAATTATCAAAGTCCAAAATGTCAACTCACCTAATCAGCATTAAATCATCATTAACTTAATCTAATCCTGACCTAATGATAATCCCATCCCACTTGCATTATCTAGATCTATCCACTTGCACAATAAATTAATTTTATTGATTTATTAAAAACCTCATTTTCCCTCAACGTGACAAGTCAAACATGGCATTTATTGCTCTTCTTTCTTGTCCCCCTCTCAAAATTTATTGCAAATTTGAATTCAAAATTTCCCCCTCTTGGGCACTCTTCCCAAATCTTGCACATACATCAACTAATCACATGATGACAAGTGTCCTCTACTCATTGGCTTGTTTTTGATCCCACATTGGTCCCTCTTCAACACTTAGCATTTTGAAAATCTTTAAATAGGCGCTTCATCTTTGAGCAAATCCTTCACAATTTTAGGCAAGGTTACTCTCTTCATTTGAGATTTGATCTTGTTCATCATCACTCCACCATCTCCATTTGCATTTTATCATTTGAGCTTTGATCAAGGATTGGGAAAGGGTCACTAGCACATGTGACACCAATCCAACTATGGAATAGGTAGCTTGCTTTTGTTTTCATAATGCTTTAGTCTTTTTATCATCATTTGTGGCATTTTGAAAGCATTGGTAATGGATTTCATAGAGGTATTTTGATAGAGTTTGCAAGGAACTAACCCATGCTTGAAGTTTAGTTATTTGCAGATTTTAAAAGGGTGCCTACAGTTACCTACAAAGAAAACTATGTAATGGCACCAAAGGCTTGGACACATTGGAGAAAAGGGTCCAAGGACCTTGAAAAATAAAAAACCTTATTGAATGTTTGTCTGATTGTAATCTTGGATTTGATTTATGTGAGCATTGCATTTATGGAAAACAAAATTGTGTTCATTTTTACTCGAGTTCTCATAAATCGTGTGGTGTATTGGATCTTATTCATTCTAATGTGTTTGGTCCTGTAGATGTTCCTTTGATTGGTAAATCCACATATTATGTTTCATTTATTGATGATTATAGTAGAAGGACATGGGTATATTTCCTAAACATTAAATCTAAAATTTTCAATTGATTTACAGAATTTAAAGCAATGGTTGAGTTGCAGACTGGAAAGAAAATAATATGTTTAAGGACTAATAATAGCAGTGAATTTTGCTCTAATAATTTTGATAGATTCTGTAAAGATTATGGTATTCATAGACAGAAAACAACTTTGTATTCTCCACAACATAATGGAGTTGCAGAAAGAATGAACAGGACATTGATGGAGAAGGCTAGGAGTATGTTGAGTGGTGTTGGTCTAGAAAAAAGGCTTTGGGTTGAAGTTGTTGCCACTGATTGTTACGTGATTAATAGGTCTCCTACATCAGCTCTTGTTGATAAGACACCTATAGAGGCATGGTCGAGTCGCAAGCCTTCATTAACACATCTTCGAGCTTTTGGTTGCGAGGCATATTCACATGTGCCAAAGGAGAAGCGAACAAAGTTGGAGAACAAGGATGTGAAATGTATCTTCATCAGATACAATTATGGTGTGAAAGAATACAAGCTTTGGGATCTTGTTGCACATAAGGTAATACATAGTAGAAGTGTTATTTTTAGAGAAGCTAAGCCTTTTTTTGTTACATTGCAGCCAAAACAAAGCAAACAAGAAAATGTGATTCAATTTCCTTCTACACTTGAGAGAGTTGAATCAAGGCCCAAGGATAGACAAGAAGTTGAGGAGAGCTCATCTAGCTTTGGATCTTCAGAAGAGGAGGAAGAATCTCCAACTCAACTTGTTCATAGTTCTACAACAACATAGACAACCACCCAAAACATATTCACCTGATAATTGGAGATGTATTTTTACTTTGAATACTAACATGGATGAACCCAGGTCTATAGAAGAGGCACAAGGTATGAATGATGCAAAATCTTGGAAGATTGCTATGGATGAAGAAATGGCATCTTTGAAAAAGAATGATACATGGGATCTTGTACCATTGCCTGAAGGATGAAAACCTATTGGTTGTAAATGGGTGTTCAAGAAAAAGATTGGTTCAAATGGAGGTATTGAGAAGTACAAAGCAAGGTTGGTTGTGAAGGGTTACTCTCAAGTTGAGGGTGTTGATTATGGTGAGATATTTTCCCTTATTGCAAAAATGGCATCTATTAGATTTTTGTTTTTTATTGTTGTTGCTTATTATTTAGAGGTTGAGAAAATGGATGTGAAAAATGCTTTCCTTCATGGTGATTTGGAGGAGGATATTTATATGACATAGCCAAAGCACTACATGGTGAAAGGTAAAAGTAAATTGGTTTGCAAATTGAAGAAATCTTTGTATGGCTTAAAACAGAGTCCTAGGATGTGGTACCAAAAATTTGATACATATGTGTTAAGTTTGGGATTTGAGAGTTCTAAATCATATCATTATGTTTATTATAAAATTATGGTGGTCGTTTCCTATATATTGCATTATATGTTGATGATATGTTATTTATTGGTAGAGGGAAAGGTATGATTTCAAAACTAAAATCTCAACTTGTTGCTAAATTTGAAATGAAATATCTTGTTGTAGCTAAACACATTCTTGGGATGGAAATTAAAAGAGATAGAGTGAACAAAAAGCTATGGCTTGGCCAAAGTAAGTATGTCAACTCAATTTTACAGAGGTTTGATATATGCAGGATTGTAGACCATTGTGTGTTCATGTTTCTGTTGGAACAAAGTTATGTATTTCATATTTTCCAACATCCCCATCGAAGATGGAAGACATGAGCATAGTTCCTTACTAGAGCACAGTTGGAAGTTTAATGTATGTTATGGTTTGTACTAGACTAGACATTGCACAAGCAGTGGGAGTTATTTCTAAATATATGTCTAATCCTATAGAGTTCATTGGAATGTAGTTAAAAGAGTCTTCAGATATTTGTGAGGTAACTTAGATTATTCCTTATGTTATCATAGTAATATGACTGAAGACAATATTTCCCTTGATATTCATGGTTATGTGGATTTAGACTGGGCAGGTGATGTTGATAGCAAAAAATTCACCAGTGCTTATGTGTTTACTTTATTTGGTGGTGCAATTAGTTGGATGAGTAAGCAACAAGTTGTGGTTGCTTTGTCCACTACTGAAGCAGAGTATATGGCAGCTACTCATGCTTGTAAAGAATCCATTTGACTTAAGAGACTATGTTCAAATATTGGAATAAAACAAGGTGCAGTGACAATTTATTGCGATAGTCAGAGTGCGATATGTCTAGCCAAGAACTTGACATTTCATGCTAGGACCAAACACATTGATGTACAATATAATTTTGTTAGAGATATGGTCAAAGATGGCAGGGTGAAGTTGGTTAAGGTAGAGACTTTGATGAATTTTGTTGATTCTTTAACTAAGCCTGTGAGCACAGAGAAGTTCAGGGTGATCCCACAATAGTGGTTTACAATTTTTGGCCAAACTAGACACTGAAATAATTGTTTTTAACTAATTCTTCACTTTCGAGCACCTATAGCAGCTAAACCTTGAGGAATTTGAAGATGACGCAAACTAGATTTTTGTGACATTTTATCTATAGATTCTAAATATATTTTTTCAAAAATTTTGGAATCAAATTGCACTTCTTTTCCATCTCCCTCGAAACTAGTTTTTTTTCAGAAAATAACATTTTTAAAAAGTGATGCTCATTGTATAACACATCACTTTTTTTCCATGAAGGATAAAATTCTAATTCTTTCGAATTTAAATTTGTAACTCCGATATCTAGTGCTTCCACTTGGTTAGATAGTTTTTTATTGAATATTTTTTCTTTAATCAAGTTTCGAAGTCAAACCAATTACAATTCAAACATAGTGCAACCGTGATAACGCGTAACTTTTTTTGTATGTATTGAAATTATTTTTTTTTATTGGATTAAGGACTTCAATATCTGGTGCACTCATATTTTTCATTTTTTTTTTTGATAATCTGCTATTTTTCCACATGTGCATAACAGAGTTTGATTTTCGATGAAAAACCTATGTTTAATAAAACCAAAACATATTAAAATTATAGTCGTTGGATAGCTCGTTCCGAGGACTACCTGATTCTAGTTGGGTTTGTGAAGTCTCCTCCATTTTCATCCTCAAAACCCAAGCTTAGAATCATAAAAATCTAGACTTTCAAAGTGCCTGAGGGGGAGATTGAGGGCAAAGGGGGGTTCGCTCGAACGCAGGTTCGAGCGAACCCCCTTTCCTTTTTCATTTTGTTTGTTTTTTTTTCGGGGGGAAATGTGGGCCCAATATTTAATGGGTTCGCTCAAACCTACAAGTTCATTCGAACCCCTAAACCTATTTTTTTTTGCATGGGGTCATTTTTTTCTTGTTTTCCTTCCTCCATCGAATCGTAAACCACTATTGTGGCTTCACCCTTTAGATGGTGTTCAGAGACTATGGTCCTTTTGACCCCTAGCAATTAAAGAAATGATGTTTACACCCTCACATTGCTCTTGCAAGGTGTTTGACAAGTGGGAGATTTGTTGGGAAAATGTGTCTCAACCTTGCAATTATATACGATTTATTATTGATAGGATGTATATATATATTTCCTAGTTACACCGATAGGTGTATATAATGGCAATACGGAGAAAAATGTGAGTGCGTTAACTTTTTTAGGAAACTTCTAGAATGGTCGACATACATTAAATAAAAGATATATTTTAAATCTAGACTGTTCAGTAGTAGGTTTTAGATCTAATGGATGATATTTTGTTGGCCTGTCTTGCCCTAGAATGTAACTCTATTTTATGAGGGCGTTGTATTACAACTGCGGTACAGAGAGACAGTGATGATTTATGAGAGTGTCATAGCGGTCATGTTGTCTCTTGATCTCTAAGTGGTGATACTCCTATGAGAAGCTTTCTCTGCAAGTATATTGTAATCTTTGTGATTTATTGAATAATATATTGGACAAATTTTGGAGTGTCGGGTTTTTCTCTTGAAAGGGATTTCCCCACATAAATCACTATGTTATGGTATGCATTATATTTGTGTTTATTTTTGTTTAAGTTTCTGTAACTATTAAAGATCTATAAAGTTTTGCATTATCCTCCTCTCGAGATTAGTGCAGGAAGTTGTTTCACTACCTTAGTTTCCTTACAATTGAATGACATATATTGAGACCACATCATCTCCACCACTTGTTGCTTCAAGTGAATCTTTATAATAGTTACATCATAGTCTTCCATATTTGGTATATTGGGATAAGTACTTGATAGGTATCACACTTGAGCACATCCATATCCTATTTGATGACAGTCCCAACATAACTATTATCACACCATATTTTTCTTTGGATATTGTTGTTCATCCATTTCCACATGGTTCTAGCTTGTCACCTTCTTCATCAAGATTGGGATTGTACCTAATTTGATTATGGAACAATTTCATAAAGACATAGTGACACTTGAGTAGAATTCAAAGACATAATTTATCATCTTTCTTCATTTGTATGAAGTCATCTCACATATATACATGGTTTTGTTTCTTCCTAAGGGGAGAAATGCCAAGTTCAACATTCTTTTATCTTCATCATCATCTTTTTGTGAGTATCTACCATCATTACAAGATTATATATTGTGGGGGACTACATAGTCTTTCTTTTTCTCTCCTATGGGATACTGTTAAGTGTAAAAGGAGATCCTACATCTAACTAGTAGATTTTAACATAGATAAATCATTTCTTGGCTTAACATTGGAACAAAAAATAAAAAGGGTGTTAGGATTAGATGACTACCCAAAATGAGATCCAATCGTCTTGGGTTTAGTTACTTTGTTGCAAAGAAAATAAATTGATTTAATGTGATCTAATTAACCTAATTATTATGAAGCCCTAATGTGAAAATATGAATTATTCACATAGATGAAAATTGAAATTGATGAAATATTGCATATTTAGGAAGAGTAGATAGAGGGGCACAATGATAGCAAAAAAGAGCTTGAAATGACCAAATAGGGGAAAGGGTGCCCTAGTCTAAAAATAAGGTTTTATGAACACTTGAATCAAGATCTAAAATTTATAGGTTTACACTATACATTCATAATCTAAATTTTTTTTTCTTCACACCTGAACTTGTGAAACACAACAAAAGAGAATAGAGGGGAGGGGGGGAGGAGGCTATATAGGAGTTTTCCTTGGTCAAACCCTCATTTGGTATTTCTACCTCCATGAATAGCTAATTTGATAATAGATAAAAGTGTGTTCTATGAACCTTAAGGTTGTAACAAGAAATGACATGCAAAAATAATGATAAAAACCCTACTCAAGTGTGTTAGAGTGGAGTTCTATATGACAAAATCAAAAAATTTAAGATCCAACCAAAGAGAAAGTCAAATTCTCAAGGGAAAGAAAATATGTCAAAATACCTCACTTAGGGAAGCAAGGTGATCAAAGTATGAAGTTGATAACCTATTGAAAATCAATTCATAAGTTGGTTTGAAAGATGCCAAAGTGATCCATAAACCCTAGATTCCAACTTGTTCTTCCATTGGCATCAAACTTCAATCATTGTGATAAACATTATAAATTTAAAAAACTTGCTTGTAAATCTGTAATAGGATGTCAATTTTGGCAAAGCTTCGTTGTAATTATAATTATATCTCCTTTGAAATGAAGTTTCATGTTTAAATTGGGACACATAGGAATAAATTTAAGTGTAGGATGATTCATTTAAATTTGAATTTTAGGAATATTTTACTACCAAATATCAAAATTAAATTCACATCACACAAGACAAAGGCTAGCCCTAACTTATGACCTAATTTTTTAGGAAAAACACCAGGAATAGGGTAGCCTTGCCTTTGTCCTGGTGTTTTGCACTCATTAAAATATGATACATAAGTTTGAGGTCCTTTGATTTAGGACCTGTCCAAAATTTGAGCACTTGCTAGAGTTAAAATGGTGCAATGTCATGAACAAAGTGTTTTTAGGGTAGTACTAGCACATTCTCTTGAGTTGGAAGGTAAATTCAAGGCTAGGAAGTGGTCCTAAAATGATTAAGGGAGTGGAAACCAAAGCGAGAACCAAATAAAACTTGAAATTGTGTTTTTACCCTTAGGGAGCACAATTTACAATGCTACATTTAGGCCCAACTTTAGTGGTCATATGACACTACATGCACACGTGAGCTAAAGTATATGGAAGTAAATTATAAAACATGAAAAAAGATACCCAAAAGGATATTGTAGAGGACACTAAATATTTCCAAGTGAGAGAATGAAGCCCCCAATGTAGTAACCTATAAGACCATAGCATTAGAAATTGCATCTTATAAAACTAACTTGTCAAAAATCTAAAAAAACCCTACAAGCATAAAAAATATGTTAATCTATAAGCTTCTAAGGAGAAAAAAATTCAAGGATAGACGTATGCCCCCCTTTTCTTCTTGCTTTACGAATGTAGAAATAGGGTGGTGATATTTCCATGTCAAACTATTTAGGGTTTTGATGAAAATGTCTTTAGTAGGGTAATTTATAAAAATAACACTAAAATGAAAAGCATTGGAGAAGAACGAGGTTAGAATCAAGATTCCAACATAACAAATAATGTGAAAATAGGAGCTTACAATCCTATATTGTGATAATTTGAATGAAGAGAGGTTTGAAAGGATGGCTAAACCATATGTTGTGTTTGATTTTACTATAAGTAACTATAAAAAAGTTTAACATTTTCACCATTTAGTTTTAATTTTTAGTTTGAGAGCATCCCAAGTAGATCTAAGAATTATTGGGAGTGATTATGTCACGACAACAATAGTACCACATGCCCAGGCTACATGCCTTGAGAGATTGCATTGCATAAGGAGTGCAGGCATGAGAGGTAAATCATGCTTCAACTTTTGATGTACTTAGGAGATCATTTCTAAATGTTTATGGATGATTGTCAAACATGGGGTTCCTATGTCAACACTGGGTTCCCTAGTTTAGTCTGGGCACCCTAGTCCAACCTAGGTTCCATGGTTCTTATTGGGTGACCTAGTCTAATGTGGGGTGCCACTGTCTTGATCTTGATTTAGGTTCGTTTGATGTTAAGGTGAAACTAATGGATATATATATTTTGATGATTGATAGGTACAACCAAAGAAGTGAGAGAACTCAAGAGGTTGTGTGTATAGACTCTTGCATGAGAATGTTGAAACACTATCACTGGTAGAGGTAGGAAACCCGAGGGATGTGGGATTAGTGTGGTTGTATAACATACCAACCATGAGATATCATGATGTGATTTACCTATGGAGCGATGGAATGCAAACACCTCAACCTTCCATCTTCTAGCAGGGAAGATGATAATGATGCTTGAGGATGTATATAGGATTCTACGGTTTCCTATATGAGGTGAAACCATATGACTTGAGGAGGGTATGATGCGAAATGACATCCTAGCGAACCAGATGTATATTATATTGGTCACACTATGCTAGAGGATGGTAAGGATTGAATATATCAACAATCGAATGAAAGACTTAAACCTTATCATAAAGATAAGACAAAATATAAAAGGAAAATCTAATCACCAACGACCAAACATAATACATTGGGGATCAAGGATTGGGGATCAAAAAGAAGACTTGTGTCTTATCATAAGGACAAGACAAAAGATAGAGGGATAACCTGATCGCCAAAAGCCAAAAGTGAGACATTAGGGATCTAAAGGAAGACTTAAGGTTTAAGATGAAATGGTAAGAGTTAAGGAGGATGGCTGATCCACAAAGCTTAAAACCTTAAGACATGTTATGTTTTGAAAGATTTCATCATAACTTTGACGATTGGGGGGAGGAATTATGACTTAGAAAGAAAAGTGATAAAGGTTAAGGGTTAAGACCGATGGTCAAAACCTAAAAAATTTATACATGAGAAAGCAATGGAAATAAGGGGTTAAATAGGTAGGAACCTGAGAGCACCAGACATGGTATGCAAGCAGACAAACAACTAAAAGGTCAAAAATCTGAAACTTTAACACAGTCATTTTTAGGTTTCTAAGGCTCAGTTCAATGTATGATGGCCCATATAAGATCTCTCAAATCATTTTTTACTAATGGGTCATATAAGGTGGCATGAAATGACAACAATAATAAGGGAGTTGAGTTAATTTATTCCTTTTCTCACCTTAAACCCTAAATCTTATTTTTTAAAAATCCAAATTTTTTATTTCCTTATTTTTCCTACTAGCTTCTTTCTTTAGTTTTGTAATTGAGATGAACTGTCTCCACTATTCCTAAACCACTCCATGGCTATCTATAAAAGAATCATCCAGAGGTGGAAGACCTACGTCAAATACTTTTGTAATGACATCCTTAAAATTACCAAAAACTAAATTTAAATTAGAGTAGTTGCAAATTTGTTTATGAAATCTTTATATTCCCCAATATTAAGAAAAAAACCAAAAATATTGAATATTTTACAAACTTTACCCTATAACAACTTGAATCTAATTCCAAAAAATCATCATTCTAGTATGGAGTAATAAATTGTTGCATGTTTTGAAAACATATTTTAGTCTTTTATTTGAAGTACTACTAATGAAAGACATTTATTTATGGCTACACAATAATCTCACCAACATATATCCATTAAAAAGTTTAGAAGAAAAGCGGGTTTGATTTTCTCATAATGAAAGCTCATTGAGATCTCAAGAAAATCACATGTGACTATTAATGCTTCATCAAAAAGATATTTAGAAGAAGAATTATTTTTGGCACAAGTCAAAATGGTCATCTTAATGATGATAATTACTTACTTTCTTTAGAGTTATGTTTCTAACTTATTCAAAAGAGAGGTTAGACGTGTAAAAAAAAAAAAAAAAAAAAATTTTTAGAATTTATAGAATTTTTATTTTTAACCGTGTTAAGAATTCTCATTGAATTACCTTCTATTTTTTAAGTTTTTTAATTGTAAATATTGAAAATTTATAAGACAAGGATAAGAGTTTAAATATTTACTTCATTGTTGGTCTCATATTTGAGTTTTCTAAAATTACTTCAATTAGATTATCTTCATTTATAATAATACACCATGCTTTAGATACTCCCAAATTTTATTTTGAAGCTTTATCAAAATTCATCCTAAAATATCTCGAGGGAGGAGGTTTTCAAATTGTATTTATTTTCTAAGTTATAAAGAATCAACTCTTCCATCCCTGGGGAACTTTAAGATCCCATTCCAATTTATTATCATTTCATTGTTCTAAATAGTAAAAGATTCCCCTTTTAAAGATTGTGATAAAATTCTATTATTAACAACTTCAACCACCACTAATTATAACTTATTAAAAAAAGGTTGACTCTTAAAAAGCTTTATTTTTTTAAAAAAATCTATTTCTTTTTTAATCTTCTGAATTATAATTTATGGACTAATTACCCAAGTACTACATAGAATAGTATGTTTTTTTTTAAATAGACCAATATTTAAAGAGATTAAGTATATCGTTCAATAAAGAACTCTTCCAACTAAGTCTAGCACACAACCATTGCCATTTTTTTTTAGTGAGTTGGTAATTTAATAATAAATGGTCTACAATTTCTTTATTATGCACATATAGAATACATATTGATGTCCCATTATATCCAAGTTTTATAAAAAAATAATTTTTTTTCTTCTAAAGTGGTGCCCAAGTGAATACTCTAGCTTTGGGTAGGAATTTTTTCCAACATAATTATATAGGAATATTTATTTTTTATTCAATTTCTTCTTCAACTATAAAGCTTGTTTTTGCTAATTAATCCCTAGATTTTGAGAAATTTTATCTAATAATGTATTCACCCTTAAAAGGGGTCTTACTATCATCTTTGTTTATGTCATTTTGATAGGGTTGTGTTTGTGTTGGGTGGTTGGTGGTTTACATAGTTCCTTAAAAAAAATTGTTCAATGACCCCCCTTTTGTACTCTCATGATTGATTGTTAGTGTCATGCTACATGGGATCATCATGCTACGGTGGCTCTTTATACTCTAGGATTGATTGGTGATAGCTAATGTCGCTTGAGGCATTCATAATCATTACCTTGTTCCTTGGATTTGTTGTGAAATTAATGGTGGGATGATAAGTTGGCAAGCTAGAGTCATCTAGATTTTTAGCAAGTGGTTGCCTTTAAATTCCATAATTTTCTTCATTGTTTTTACCACTCTGGGTTATGTTCTTCTCTCTGATGTGCTTGGTGCTCATCATGGAAACAAAACCCCTCAACAAACAATTCTTTGTTTCTATTTTGAAATGGGAGTATCCAGAGTCTGGGTGCTTTACTTTAGAGATGTTCAAAAGGGTGTTTAGAATTGATTGCATAAGAGTGGAGATAGTTATACAGGTGATTGTGGGTAACAACATCTTGCAAGGTAATCCACGCCTGCTAGACCCTTCACATGTAGCCGCCATTTTCCTATATAATGTTATGGATCTCCTTCAACACTATGGTCTTGTGGTGCAATTGGTAGTTGATTATGTTTAAAATAAAATTTTTTTGGGTCACTTGCTAAATAATGCCATTAGGGATTATGATCTACAAAATGGTAAAGCTCTAGTTGGGGGTTTTTTTTGTCACAAAGACCTAAAATGTAATTATGGGTACTTGTGTGTCTACCTGACCCTAAAATAGGCTCTTCTTGAATGCAATGAGGATGAAATGGATGAAACATTCAAAGCACATAAATCTTAACTAGGAGCCTACCTCTGCAAAATAATCTCAAAGGTTTGTAAGGCCATGTTGGTATTACTCTCCCATGTTCCTCATCCTCGCATGCTACCTGCTATGCAATTCTCAAAGGTGGAGGATGGACAATCTTATGTGTAATGCTTCCCATGGTATTTTTTTGGGATATTTTAGGGCTTTTAATGTATATTGTAATATTGGGCTTTTATGTTTTTCTTTCTACTTTCTCTTGGGAGTGGCTCTATGACTAATGGTTCTTTGCTTGGACATTTTGAAATTATCTCAACCCATATATATGGATAACATGTAACTACTTTTATATATTAATATACTTATAGACCTTGTTCTTTTTACCTAAAAAAAGTTAATCTTTATTTTACTTAAAATCTCTTATAAAGATAATACCTTTGATTTTATTAACCCTAAGCCCTTTAAATTTTTCAATTCCCACTATTTTATCTCTTGTATAACCACCTAAGATAGACAATCTACAACTTTGTTTCCCATAATCATTTTTTAAGAAGGTTTTATGGAATTGAAGTCATGAAAATAATCCATTACTATCAAGTCATTCCAAGATTCTTCCCAGCAAAATGCATTGTTATCATTCTTGATTTCCCAAGTGAGGTGATTTGAACAAGATACAAGAAGAAGGTCCCAAAGTTTGGAAGAGTAGCAACCTACAAATAAAGGAATACCCAAGTATTTTCTCAAAAGTTTTCCTGAAATGAACTCCAAGAATGTTTTGATTTTGTATGGAAAAAGAAATTTTCATATTTTTTGTGTTGATATTTTTTCCAAAATATATTATGTAAATGTTAACGATTTTTTTGATTGATTTGGCTTCTTTTTTCTTAGAAATTTTAAAAAGTATAGTGTCATGAAAAAATTGTTGTTTAGTAAAGGGTTTAAAATATTTAGTGATATTAATTCCTTCTCATTTTCTTTTGTTACTAACTACTCAAATGGTCCTACACAAAGCATTAACCATGACTATAAATAAAATGGGGGAAATTGAGTCACCCTAACAAAGACCTCTAGACGCCTCAAAGAAAAATTAAGGATTGTTATTTATTAATATGGAGTATCTTGGGCTAGCTATAAGACTAAAAACCCAATACAACTATTCTTTAGAAAAATCAAATCTTTCTATAATTTTTTACTAAAAATATTCATTCTACTATGCAATAATCTATTTATTAATGTCAAGTTTTAATATCCTAAAATTTCTCTTGGTAAATTTATAAATTGGATTATTTCATGATATATTATTACCACATCAAGAATAGATCTACTAAGAGAAAAACCACTTTACACTTTAGCAATTGTGTATACAAAATAATTTTTTCTCCTATTTGTAATTTGAAGATATAATTTGGTATACGATTTTTCCCAAGATTGTAGGATAAAATTAATCAAAATTTGTAATAGCTTTATTCTTTAGAATAAGGGTATTAAAGGTGTTATTTAAATATTTAATTAGAAGGGTTCCTTTCTTCCTTGATTTTTTGTCAGCTAACAATATATCTTTTCCCATAATATTCCAATATTTATTAAAGAAGCTTGTTGTGAATCCATCAAGACCAAGGGCTTTATCTGGATGAATTTGTATGGCCACTTATCTTAACTCATCTTATGTAAAGAGATTTATTTTGTCGTCATCTTTAGTAAGACCCCCTAATTGTTATTTAATAATTGTAATAATATTTTAGATCCTCCTAGATTTGGTGGAGTTGTGGAAAAAATAGTATTTATATATCCATATTCATTACATAAGTCATAGGTGATACAAGAAGTGTATGAGATTTATCTATATTGAGACCCAAGAGAATATGTGCACATTTATAGTTTCAAACTATGCATGTAATAACAATAAATTAGTGATTACAAAAAATAAACTATGCCCCATACACTAAATTAGTGTCTAGTTTTGCCAAGAAGCTAGCATTCCACTCTTACTACAATGTAGGAGCCTTAACCTCATCAAGTAATTTACAAATTCACCACTTTATAATTATACTACAACCAATTAAACCATGGTCTTACAAGTTTAAAAGACCACATAGTCAATATATTATTTAAGGAACCCTAATTTTTTAAAGAAAAACATATTTCTATCATTAAACAACCTTAAAAAATGCTATAGAGCGGAGGAGTGCATCGAGCGAGAAAAGGAATGGGAGTGGGTATTTGAATTCCTCTATTGCAAAAGGCAAGGAGGAAGCAGATTATGAGGATGAGGTAGATGGTAATAGTTCCCTGACTGTCTTTGTTGTGGTTGGATGACTATGGTGGGTGTAGCTAGGGGTTCTCACTGTCTAGCTTGAAGGAGATGGAGTGGCAGTGACTGACATTTATGTGTAGACACTAAAAAATGTCTTGAATGATATCATACACTCGAATCAGGTATACTAACATCATTTCCTCCTAAAACCCATCCTCTTTTCACTTAATTAATTAAATTAGCCTAGCTAATTAATTAATTATGTCATTTGCATCTATTAACCTAATTAATTTAATCGGGTTAATTCATCCCCTTTCATGCTAACACTTTGTCTTATTAAATTAAATACATCAAATTATTTAATTTAAATCCCTAAATCTTCTTATTTAATTAAAATAACTCTAAGTTATCTAATTAAATGTCATTTCACTTTTCCCCTTTCATTAAATCACTTTATTTAATGAAAATAATCTAATTCCCTCTAATTGTATAATTAATATTGTTTTAATTATCCAATTACTAATTAATCTAATCCACCCACTTGCAAGGGAATATTCCTCCTTTGCACATTCCTCCAAAAGGAATATTCCTTCCCCCTTTTTGTACATTAAAACTTTGTTTTAATTTGCTAAATGTCTATTTTCCCTCACCCATGAGAATATTCCAAAGAATATTCTCTTTCCTCACTCATTTGAAAAAGGGGAATATTCATTTTCTAACAAACTTACTTGACTTCTTATGCAAGTTAACTTTGTGACCTCTTGTGCAAGTTAACTTGTGACCTCTTGTGCAAGTTAAAAGTGTGTTTGTTTGGAAAAAGGTGAACCCTTGATTAAATTTCATTGTTGATTCTCATCCATTGATGAGAATCCATGATCCATGCCTCCAACTTCCTCCATCCTTGACCATTGATTAATATTTTTTATCTCAACCCTCTATTTCTCATTTTCTCTCCTATAAATAGGTCACTATTTGGATACAAATGGATCCATCTTTTAACATCAAACTTATGTTGTTAAAATCATTTGCACTCACACTCACATTTAGCATCTTTTTTAGTTTAAATAACTTGCATAATAGCTTAACTTCCATTAATGGCTTGCATGGAAACATAATGCATCCATTTAGCTTATTTGGTAATTAGGGTTTGAATCTTTTTAGTTTAAAACTCATTTAGATTAGGCTTGCATACACCCATAGCATTTAAAATAGCTTGCATCATGTTCATTTAGATTTAAATCATGTTTCATCATTTTTCTGACATAAAATTGATTGGAACAGGCTCATTTATCCATGGGATTGGGAAAGGGTCGTCATTCCACATCAATGCAACACCACTCCCCAATAGGATAAGTTTCAATGTCTTAGATTAAAGGTTTTATCAAGCTTTCATGATTTAATATGGTAGTTTTAATGGCTTCTTTATCTTTGCATAAATTGAATGATCTCTATTGGATTGATGTTTAGTGGCATGAGTATGCTTTGATTCTTCATGGATCAAGTGTATTCAGCCCATACTAATCCGTCGGTCACATTTTGGCACTAGAAGGAGAGCATAACCGATCACATTTAACAAATTTATCTCTCGAAGTTCATTTTTCTAATTTTTGCAAATATAGCGATACTCCAAAGGATTTTAGTCACACTTTGGTAAGGCGTCGCCATATAGCGATGATATTTCCATATGAAACAACAACGCCTAATTAATACACTAGCGCTGATTAAAATAAATGACGATGCTAATAATTTTTAGAGGTATCGAGAATTTGCAAATGATGATGCTCCCAAATGGAAATGCTATCGTTGTCATTGTCCTTTTGCAGAGTGACGCTCATTCGATATATGGTGACACTATCATGAATAGCGACACTCTTCCTTTGGTAAGCAAAAATAGTGTGATTTTAATTTTTTTACTACATCTGATCACTGACATGCCTCTGACTTTGTTCTAGTTTTTAGGCTAACTGGGTTTTAAAAGTTGGATGACAAAATTTGAAGTGAAGAAGCATTCTTATCTTTAAGTCTTATAATTGTAACAAGTGTTTCAAGACTTTTGGGACAATTATAACCCATTCATCATGCTTTTTATTTTATGCTTTAGGACCACACTAGCCTTCAATTGGGTTTTGAAAAGAACACTCAAATCAATTAAAATTGAACCCTCACATCATTTACTTTGGGTTTAAAATTGAACAATACAACTTAACACTTCATTTGGTGCTTAAAATGAACTTACCTTGCTTTGAGGATTAGAATTAACAAGTGTTTGCTATGTCTTGTGATTTACATTTATGTTATTGAATGTGTATGCTCGTCTCATGCCACTCAACGATCTTGGGAATCAAAAGCATTTCTTTGACATTTCATATTTAATCACCCACATATTTCAATTTGGATTAAAATGAACCCCATGCTAGTGTGAGGAAAAGGTTGTGAATGCTCTCTCCTTACGTCATCCGACTTGGGAGATCGAAGAACAAATGTACTTTCTTGCTTTTATTTATCTTTAGAGGGCCTACCTCCCCACCTTGAAAAGAGGGAACAACCCAAGTGGAAACAAGCTAAAGCCAAGCTCTTTCAATTTGCTATATAAAAAATGTGTTTGTGATGAAAGTCATAAGCAACAGGTGTAGATGTGTCATACCGACAAGTGCCACCCTTAGTGTCCACATGAAATTTCAAAATCCTTTCTTAGGAAGGGACTAGGAGGCCTCTTGATTGAAATAATCTTGAGCAAATCTTGTCACATGCATGGTCAGCTTGAACGAAATCCCTTATTATGAACCAATTGTTTAGAATCCAAAAAACCTTTATGCTTGTTGGTACAAGAATGGTCGTTCTGAAGCTACCCCACATTTTATTATTCATTGTTGAAACAAGAAAATCCTTAGGATTTGTGGATCTTCAAGATTTGAGATTTGGTGGTCCTGAGAAGTGTGTGTTGTGGAGGGGAGCCAGTGTCGCCAAATCTCTAGTTGTTCACATTGTCTTAGTGTTTTGAGAAATCCAAGTGGGGATTCAGCAGGTAGTATCTTTTGAACCTAAGGTGGTAAATGCTTGTGAGTCAGTTTAATACTTTTCTTGGTTCCAAACTAGTTCAAACAAACATTCACGATATTCCTCAAAATTTCAAACCCTTTGGTCTAAGTATGGATATCTGTTGACAAAACCTTGATATTAATTCTTGTCCTAAGAATTTATTCTTAGAGACTTATAAGTATTTTGGGTTATATCTCAATCCATACTTCCCAAAGTTAACACAGAAAACTATGGCTTCAACCTCATGATTTTTCACAAAATGGACCTTGTGAAATTTATGATGTTTTTTGACATAGACATTTAGTTTGAACTTAATCAAGACAAATTTTTATGGTAAAAGAAACTCATCTAAGAAATATAACTTGAAAAATTGAACCCCACATGGCCATTTGGAGACCGATCGCTCCCATTGAACAACCTGACCTTACGCCTACTATCATTCAACCAAACTTTGAACTCATTGAAGGAGAACAAACCGATATAATTAGTAGTTTGATAAGCTTCACTTTTGAAAAAAAAGAAACACCAACTCATTGGAGAAACACAACATATATCATAGATGAGAAGAGGAACAAGTTGATATTGTGGCTATAAGACCCATATTACCACCACCCGCATGGCAATAAATATCCTATTTTCTTCCATAAACTTGAACTTTTCTAAATGGTCTCACGTAAAATCAGAATCCCTAAGAGAAGGTCTATAGGTCATCACTTTAAACTTAGGAATCTTAGTCCAAAATCCATCAAAAGACATCTTTCAGCACTTCACCAAAATAGAACCAAGTTGGTATACAACTTCTACAAACATGCTTCAAAGAACAATCCAGACTTGTATGCATTTTTTTATAGTAAAAACCCTAGTCGTTTTCACGATCTTGAACCTATCTAAATCATTGGATGTTTAAGGTTTGAAAAATTTAGAGGTATAGCATGTTTCTTACTACCTTGGTCTTATTAAACAAAGGTTCACTCTAGATCTACTTTGGGTCAAACATTTTCATCCACCCCTTCATCAAAATTCATCCTTCGCTTCATCAAACTTTACAAAGATTTTGAATACACCAACACTTTTTCACTTAGACATCTATCAACCAACCCCTAACTATGATAATTTGTATGTGAAATGAATCCTTTTCCATGCATTTGGCTAAGTTAGTTATCATCTTTGAAATAGTTTATATCTTGAAGGTCACATGTCTACCCTAAAGATTTCCAAGTTCATCAACATCCTTTATCCAAACATAAAAACATCAAACTTAAGTCAAAAGTGTTGTCCCAAAACGTTTACAAAGGTCACTCCGCACATCATCCACCTTTTAATCTCCTATTACCATCATTGCTTCAAAAATACTTAGAGCATCCCTTTTACGTATATTTAAGTCAACTATAGAGTTCAAACATTATAAATCTCAACACAACTCTCCCAAAGGTGACCCAAAATTTATGGTAAAAACAAGATCACAACACAAGAGAATCATGGAGAAAACCAAAGTCACATTTACCTCAAGTGATCCAAATCCTTTAGAATTTGATCTGAGAAGTCATGTTACCCCATCACAACAACCTTCATCACCATCATGACCATATGAGATAGAAGACATTATGAAAAACCCATTTGGATTTACTAGGGAAGAAATCATGGAGCACCAGGCCTTAGAGAACATAGTTCCTAATTCCCCATATTTTGGTGCACAATCATTGACACAAGGCTTGAATTCATCCACTATTCCAATAACTCCATCCCTAGATCCAAATCAAATATCAACACCTAGTATTGGAGCTAGTCTTGTTAAGGATTTTGGCCATACTCTTCCATTTGAAAGTAGCACAATTGTGGGTACCCTCGATACCAATCCTCCATCCCAAACAACCACTTGGACACCAACATTTGGCACTCCTCCTATTCCCTAGGATTTCCAACATCCATATAAACCAATTACACTCCATTACTCTACAACAACCTCAACATATCAAGGACACCTCTCTTCATCCATACCTACAAGTACCACAAGTGTGCCCAACATCACACAAGGTAGTGTGGACCAACTGGACCCAAAAGGGAAAGGAAGTACCCTCATGTAAAATCATCCTTTAACACCACATGGGACCTCTTCATCCAATCCTCTTGTTAATACATCAAACACAGTGGTTTTCCAAAACACATCTATCCCATCCATCATCAACCCACAACAAAACAATCCCTTAATCACGAATCTTGTCAACCAAGGTAACACCTTAACCGCATCTCAAACACAAGGGAATCTCCAAAACATCGGTCAAGGGAACCCTTTCAATAAGTGGACCCAAGGTCCTAATATGCTATTAACATCATAATATTTAATGGTACCATCCTTATCTTTACCATTTTTCCCCCAAGTGATGCAAAATCAAATGGGGCCCCAAACTTACATTCCTCCATCACAATCCACTATCTTTCAAGGAACGTTAAACCAAGGGAATCCACAACTTCTCATCAACAATGCACAACCTACATAGAACATCAACACCCAAAACCCATTTTAGATGTCCCAACCACTGGTTGATCCTACATTGCAAGCCCATGCCTTAGCTTTACAACAAGCCCAACAGGCTTATCAGGAAGTAGTCCAACAACAACAACAATAAGTAGCCTTAGTCGCACAACAACAACAAGCACAACAAGCAACCTTAGTCGCACAACAACAACAACAACAAGCACAATAAGCAACCTTAGTCTCACAACAATAGTCCAACAACAACAACAAGCCTTAGTAGCCCAACAACAACACCAACAACATCAAGCAACATTAGCAACACAACAAGTAGCCCTAGCAACTCAACAATAGCAACAAGCTCAATAGTATGCCCAACAACAATATTTTCTCATGCAACAACAACAAAAATAGGGTTTATACTATAACCCCCAACAAAACATCATCAACCCACACATGTTAGGAACATATACACCTACATTATCATCACCTTATCCTACACCACCATACACACCATACAATGCCTCATCATATCAAAATCCCATGTACACTTCATCCACCATCCCACCATATGCAACATACGTTCCTCCACCTAGTCCACCAAAGTATATGGCATCATAACTCAAGGAATTAACACAAGAAATGTAGGAAATCCGGATGGGAAAAATGAAGAAACCTCATACACAAAACCTATGCCCATATCCATTTGATTGAAACATCGCAATGGTACCATTCCCTCCTAGTTTTGAAATCCCCAAATTTCAAAAATACAAAGGGAGAGGAAGTCTTGTGGACCATGTCAAAAATTTTAACATCATGTGTATGGAGGTCACCTATAATGAGTCTTATTTGATGTGCCTCTTCCCATGAAGTTTAATAGGTCATGCCATGGACTAGTTTTCTCAATTGCCTCTAGGTATCAAAACTTTCCAAGAAATCATTGAAAAATTCATAGATCACTTCTCCTTCAATCTGGACATGGACATAAGCTTAAAGGAGTTATACACCCTCAAAAAAATAAACAAGAATCTTTCACCAATTTCTTGCAACGATGGAGGCAAAGGGAAAGTAAAAGCAAGTGGCCAATTCCCGATGAACAACAAGTGGGGATCATCATAAAAAATCTCAATCTAGATCTATCCTTTCACTTGAAAATGCAGTGTATCACATCTTATGATGAGCTTGTCCCTAGAGCCCTTAACATCAAAAGAGCTCTAATCTCACAAGGAAATACTCAAGACTACAAAGACAATTGTCCATCAACCAATTCAAATGACAAGCCTCGTGTCTGGGCTAAGAACAAAAATATAAAAAATGATGGAGTGGTAGATGCTAAGGTGGTCCTAAGTGCTCCTAATCCAAACAACGATCAAATCGCTAACATTCAACCAACTGTGCAACAAACAACACCACCACAAAACAATCAGGTCAACAACACCAAAATGCAATAGAGATGAACTCCTAACAAGAACAACTATCTGAAATGCAAATAAACACAGTTGTCAAAACCCATTGAGAATATCATGAATAAATTGGTAGAATCCAACCTGATAACACTTCCCAATTTCAAAAACTACTAAGAACCGCAGGATAAACCACCCTGGTACAACGAAAAAGATCTTTGTGACTTTCACAAAATCAAAGGACACAAGATAGAAAATTGCATGCGACTCAAAAACATTATCTAGGATCTTATTTAAAGCGGAACCATATCTATTGAGGTACCAGCTAGTAATCAGGATCTTAAGATATCCAAGACCCCTATGATGGATCATAACAAAAGAGACAACACTAGGAAAGCTAAATATTACACATATGTGTAGCATACCTATTCCAATATGGTCGCTTCGTGTGATAGTGTCATTACCATTGTCACTATCAAAGGGCCTAGTGCAGAATTTGGAGTCACCACACGTCATGGAAAGGCCACCATCTAAGGAGTCCCATCTCAATCTAGGGCACACCCTACTCAGCCAACAACAAGCACTAGCAAGTATAATCTCTTAGATCACCTTAAGAAGACCCCCACATAGATTTCTATCTTAGAACTATTGATACTATCCCCCATGCATAGGGAAATCTTAGAGGAAGCTCTATCTACATCATCCATCCTTGAGGATATAGATACCGAATAAATTCAGGCTATGGTAAGGCATATCACTAATCATCTCCTCACCTTCTCCACAACCATTCCATAACTTTGCTTTACACCTTGAGGTCATCATTCATAAGAAAAAGGTTAAAAGAGTCTTAGTAGATGGAGGTGTTGGTCTGAAAATTTGCACCCTTCAATTGATCAAAAATTTGGGCTATTCAGAGGATACTAGTAAGAAAAGAAAGAGCACCACCATCAGAGCATATGACGGCCAAGAATAGGTATCACAAGGCATCATCACACTACCCATCCAAGTGGGCCCCCTCATCTCAGAAACTACATGCCAAGTGTTAAACCTTGATCTTCCCTACAACATCTTGCTTGGTCAACCTTGGATCCATGCCCTAAAAGTTGTAGCTTCAACCTACCATCATTTTGTAAAGTTTCCTTTCAAGGGTAGAGAAATTACTATCCATGGCAATCCTGAGCCTTTTTACTACTGCAAGAATCTTGAGGCCAAGTTCTATAAGATCCCCCAAATACCCAAGAATGATGAAGGGTCTACACCTTCTACCTCATTTGTTGAATCATC
>VDFB02093881.1:0-13042 GCA_007258455.2 Sequoia sempervirens | reverse complement strand
AAACCAAATTAAGATTAACTAGGACCTTTTCTAGGGTGTTGTAAAGTGTTGTAACACATTTTCACATTCTTCTAGGGTTCTTATTCTATATTTGGGCTTTATTATGCCTTAATTGTCCCCAAATTACAACCTTGAGCCTTAATTGTTGTTATTTTTTATTTAAATCCTGATAAGGCCATTTAAAACACTTAAATCACAAAGCCCACTTAAAATCGCCTAAGGTGGGACTCATTCGCCACCCTTTGGAAATGAGTTCACTTAGGTGAAGCCCATTTACCACTTGTGGTGAATGAGTCCCCTTTTACTCAAAATTCAACTTTAAATAAAAATCTAGCGAGATTTGGTCTCCAAGATCTAAGGTTGACCTATAGTGTTGCATTTTCAAGATTTCTTACGTAATTGAGTATAAATACAAGGTTAATCACACATTTTCATACTAGCAACTTGAGTATTCACACATTATAGCAAATTGGAATTCACATGTCTTCAAAAGAGCTTTCAAGAGTCTTCAAGAGAAAATTTTGAAGTATTTTTGTAGCATCTTCAAGTGTCATCCATCATATCAAAGATTATGTGCATCATGTTTGTTATGGAGCTAACAATCTTGATGTAGGTGTTCATGACTCAAGCTAGCATTGCATTCAAGATTACATCATTCCAAGAAAGATTCAAGAACCACATCCATTGTAGCCCTTTCAAGCTTTGTTGTAGCATTTTACTACTAGGGTTTGGTGAGTTGTAACATCTCCATTTGTTCATTCATCATTATCCTTTTTCATTTGAATTTATTTCAAGGTTTAATTACCAAAAAAGTGGCTTGACCAAGGCAAGCCCCTATCTACTAACCCCCTCCCCCCTAAACATTTTTTCCTCTCTTTGCATGTGTTTTATAGGTTTTGAAGGCAAGTGTATTGAAGAGCAAGATTGGAAAAGTTATCACCAAATTGTTAAAGCAATTCAAAGTTTTCAAAGTTGCAAGAAAAGCATAGAGAAGACCTTCAAGTTGAATTTCATAGTTTCAAACCCAAATATGAGTGAAGAGAAGAAAAGCAGTCCAAAAGCCACAATTTCTAGTTCAGAGTTTCAAGAAACCCTAAAGTGGATTGATTCGACACTTGTGGTGAATGAGTCCAACTAGAGCTATTCAAAAAGGATTTTTCCAAATTTGAGCACCAAGTTGTCTAAAACTTGATCCAGAATTGTCACCCATAAAGTGGACTAATTCACCAAGGCTAGCGAATGAGTCCCATCTGACATCATCATTAGAATTTATAGAAATTTATGACCTCATTTCAGTCTCTAGGGCATACATTTTATTTCCCCACTTGTTGTTTCAATTTCTCTACTATTTTAGGTCATTTAGCATCTTGTTTGCATATCACACTATATTTTGAAACATATTTTTTTTCCAAGTTTTTTCTTGGTGGTGAACCCCTTTGTAATTTCTGATCAATCCCCTTGGATTCAACCCTTAGCTAGATCTCTTTCTTTCTTTACATTCTTGGGGTATACATCTCAAGGGCAATCCCCTTGAATGATTGTCTTAACAACCTTGAAGCTAATCCAGCCTTCTATCTAGCAATGAAACAACCAACATCACCTATAAAACCACCAACAAAAATGTTTGAATACTTAAACCTTGAAACTAAGACGCAAGAACCTAATATAGGTGAGCCTAGTTCCTCTAAACAAGTAAGTACTCAACCATTTTATCTCAACAAGGTGACAAACACTTACATCAACCTAGAAGAAACATATGATAAAGGGTTTACAATCTTGAGCAAGCAGGGATGTGATACAATAGGTGAACATGAAATTCATCAACTCCTAGAACAAATACCAAATGAGGAAACAAAAAGGTTAGGATATCAAGATCCTCATTACAACAAAACATTCATAAATAATACTTAATGCTTACTGAAGATGGTCAGATTGTCCTAGACCCTCCTACTATGAAGATTCTCCTTCCTAATGAGAAACTAGAATCTCTTATTAACAATAACAAAGATGGTAGGATCACCATAAATCCTCCTTAACATTCAACTAGAGAAATTGGTGAATCAAGAAAATGCAAAAGACCTTACAAGTTACAAAAGATACAACCCCTCGTTTTCCACTTTAAAGTGAAAGAATATTACTGAATTGTATGTTGTTGGAATAGGAGGCTCTCTTACACTTCTAGGGTTTTGCACCTAAAATGAGAGAGGTATCCCAAAAAATATTTATGGTTCACTCAAGAATAATTCAAATATGATTGAAATATGTCTAAATAGAATGTCATAGATGCAAAAAATTGATAAAAGAGATGGATTGTTTTTGATAAAAGGGGGATAAACGGGTTTTACAGGGACCCGAAACCGCAAAGTAACATTACAAGAAAAGACCAAAACAGAGGTCCGAAAAACAGAAAAACTGCCAGAAAGATAAAACTAGCTAAAGCTAAATGTACCACAAAAGCCGCAGAAAAGCTATATTAAACGCCGCTGAATGACAGTTGGGCTCCAAATTTCACTTAATCCATAGATTTCAGAAGCTTGTCCGCAACCTCTTCTAGGTCCACCATATCTTGGACCCCCTCCATAAAGATCTGAGTCATATTTGGGGTGGTCAGGGCTTTTCTTTTCATGCTTGATTTGGTTCGTTTAGAGATCCCTGCTTCCTCATCCTGGTCTTTTTCCTGATCAAGGTCAACAATCAGAGCTCTCTTCTGGGTTTTCTCCAGTCTTTCGAACATGGCTTTGATTATAACAGCGTCATGTCTGGAAATTTTATAGTTTTGATCAGCAATTTTTTTCAATATCATTTTCAATAGTGCTATCCTTTTGAGTGTTATCCTTCACATTGGTATACTTCTCCGCTTCGAGCTGAATTAGCCCCACAACTTTGGCTTCAATTTCCCCCAACTTACTATGAAGAGACAAAATTTTTGTTTTCAACACTGATTTCATGGAATAGCCATTTGGCAGAATTAAACTGGTCCACAGAACAACTCTTGGCAGTTCCAACGAAGTCAAAAGGGGGTCAATTTTAGAATTGACCCCAAAAATCACCGACTTCGCACCTCTAGGAGGGCTATAGTTCTCCAGTTGAAAATTCTAAGGGATGTGGGGATCCTCAAGACTAACCCCAGCCGCTTTAGTAGAAACAACAGGGGAGTCATCAGGGTAGGAGACTAACTTATTAACCAGAGAGCTAGAGCCTACCACTTTAGCGTTAGGGTTAGTGTAGCCAGAGGAAAGAATAAAGTAGGTACCAGAAGGCTGGGGGGAATGGCCAGAGGTAGAAGGGGGGGTAGAGGAGGCGAAGAGCTCTTGACACGGCTGGGGGAAACTTTAGTATCAGATATGCTAGGCTCAGTATCATCCTCATCAAGCTCCAAAGGGGCTATAGGGTTTGGAAGGGCAGGCATATTCTGAAAGTGCTCATAAATGAGCCTTAAAAGACCCGTGTGAAGAATCAAGTATCTTTTAGGGCTTTTACTATGGTCAGAAAAACTATTTCTCAGGGAATAGAGCAAGAAGAAAGGGATAGAAACACACACCTTATGCCAAAAGTGATTGAGCAGCATGAAGTGGTATCCATAAACCCTAGTGAAGCGGCCGTTGAGAGTGATGTACTCCACAATAACCCTTAACACTTTTCTCCATAAAGCTTTTATAGTGTTCGCTTCATAGTAACTATTCATCATCTTGACAATTTTTTGCTTCTCCGTTTTAGACTTAGGGAACCTCACCACAGCTTCGTCAGAGAATTTCTTGTCTCTAAAAAATTTATGCTCTTCCATCAGAATGCCAGTCACCTCTGCTATCAAAGCTTCATCAATCTGAACTTTCCTCCCAAAGAGGAGAACCTCCCCATTATTCCAATTTTTCTCAAAAAAATTTGTAATCTCCTCCTTAGGGCCATGGAGTTTCTCGATGAACGGAAGTCAGCCACCCCTTCTTATTTTACTCCACGCTTTATTATTCTTGGTATGTGACTCAAAGCTGGTAGGTTCAACCCTCTTCCGTTCCCCGCTCATTTTTGAGATCTTAGTTCGAGTATTGTTGCAAACAGAAAACCTGTTCCAAATAGTTCCTTTGCTTTGCAGGACCCACAAAGCATGCCAAAGTAAATAATTTATCTGCTAGATCCTCTCGGCCCCATTATATCTTCTAATTTTGTTATTCATGACTCGTACCTTCCTCATTATTACAAGACGCCGCCTCTTTTCCATTCACCATGTTGAGCTCTAATAAAGCTTGAACATCAAAGTGGAGGTCAGTCTTTTTGTGCCACATGAGGATTTTGTCACTCTTAACTCCCTCATTGGCGAAAAAATCTGCAACCGCGATTGCCTCACGGTAAGCATGAGTAATTTTTACTCTATCAAACTTACTAAGTAGAACCTTAGCATCTTCTATCCAATTTTTAATTGACCATGCAGGCTGGGACCTACCACAAAGGCTATCAATTATGTTTTTTGAATCACCTTCAAGCCATAAATTTTTACATTTAATTCCCACAGCAAGGTTGATTATGTAATAAGCCCCTGCCGCTTCCGCCACGTGATTAGTTTGGACCCCTAGAGGAGTGGCAACAGCTCCCAAAAAGTTACCTGTCGAGTCCCTTAGGACCCCACCACACCCAGCCTTCCCCGGGTTTCCTTTGGCTGTGCCATCGAAGTTGGCTTTGGCCCAGCCTTCCATAGGAAAACTCCAGCAAACTCCATCCTTGCATTTTTTGGTCGTATTAGGAGCATTGGAAATATCACATTTAATTCTCCATTCCCTAGCAATCAGGCTGTCAAAAGGAGAGCAAACAACAGTCTCAACCTTGTCCTCCCTGAAGGGAACAATAGAGAAATTTTCTTTAATCATCCTAAGAATTCTTTCAAACACAATTTCCTCCGACGACTCCTTATCCCTGAAGATCCGGTTGTTTCTCTCTTTCCAAATTCCCCAAGTCACATGGGGGAACGAGAAAGCCCACAGTTTTTTAATAAAGGGGTTGAAAGAAGGGGCTTTCCATTGAACAAAAAAATCCTCAACCGACTCCGGGGGGACCCAAGAAAAATGCCAGCATTTCAGAAGCTTGTCCCAAACCAAGGAGGAGAAAGGATAGTGGATAAAGAGGTGGTTAACCAATTTAGCATTGCTTTTACATAGGTAGCATCTATTGGGGAGCAGAAGACCTCTTTTGCTAAGATTATCCACAGTTAGAACTTTATTTTGTAGCAAAGACTAGAAAAAAATGTTAACCTTAGGTAAAAGATGCTTAGTCTGGGCTTGCGACCATAGAGGTGGAGGGTTAAGAGCATGTGAAATCCGGGAAAAGGCAGATGAGACAGAAAAGCACCTAGAAGGCTCATACTTCCTTATAAGACTATCCTCCTGATTTAAGCATAGTCTGACAGCATTCAAGGAGGAGTAAACAGAGACCAAAACAGGGTTTATCAAGGGGAGATTGACCCACTTACCATCCCGCCAGTAGTCTTTAACAAAAAGTCCAAAAGTATCTTTGCAAAACTCAACCCATCTACTGAGATTCCCATCTTGAGACAAAGGTTCATTACGCAGCCAATAATCATCCCAAAATCTAACCTGGTTACCATTGCAAACTTGCCATTTCAATCCTAGTTTCACCACCTTTATCGCATCAATCATATAGTTATAGCAACTTGATCCTTTTGGAAGGATGGGATTCTCAATAAGATCTTTGAGGGAATTGTTATTCTACAAATACTTGCTTTTAATTATCTCACTCCATTCTCCAGAGGAAAAGAAAAGTCTCCATATCTGTTTAGCTAGGAGCGACTTGTTCAACAGTCTGATTTTTCTTAGCCCAAGGCCTCCATCCTTTTTAGATCTGCAAACCAAATCCCATCCAACAAGAGGCATTCTTTTTCTTTCTTTGACTCTAGACCAAAGGAATCTCTTTTGGATCTTCTCAATGGTTTCAGCATATTTGGATGGGATTTTAAAAAGACTGAGAGCATAGATAGGGAGATTCTGCAGAGAAGCTTTAAGAAGCTGGAGTTTTCCGGCTTGGCTTAGGCAAGCTCCTTTCCAGCCAGAGAGTTTTTTCCCAAACCTATCAACCAGAGAGATCCAAAAAGTATCTGGGGGTTTTAAACAAAGAGGAAATCCCAGATAAGTAGCAGGAAGGGACTCAATCTTGCATCCAAGAATTACAGCTAACTTTCTTTGTCTATGCAAAGGTGTGTTAAAGAAATACAGCGAGCTTTTTTGCTTATTTATCACTTGACTAGAAGCTCTACCATAGGATTCCAAAAGTTTCTTCATCTCTTTAGCTTCCGAGACAGCAGACCTTCCCATTAGCAAAGTGTCATCCACGAACTGTTGATGAGAGCATATCAAATTGTTCGATGATGGTTTGAGCCCCATAATAGCTCTTTGAGCAACCACCAAAAACCTCAGCCATAATCGTGAAGAGGATAGGAGAAATGGGATCTCCCTGTCTTAACCCTCTAGAACTACAGAAGAAAGTGGAAGGGGATCCATTAATAAGAACCGCCATAGAAGCAGAAGTGATGAGTTGTTCAATAAGCTGCAAAACCCTTTCATTGAAACCAAAAGACTTTAAGATCTTAAACAGAAAGTTCCAGTCCACCCTGTCATAAGCCTTCAAAATGTCAAGCTTAAGAAGAAATCCTTCCGATTTGGAGACCGAGAGGGAGTGAACATTCTCATGAGCATGGACAATAGAGTCAAGAATTTGTCTTCCAGGCACAAAACCATTATGTTAAGGAGCAATAATAGAGGGCAGAATGAGGAGCAGCCTAGAGGTAAGCACCTTCGAAATAATTTTATAGAAGGAATTACAGAGGCTGATAGGTCTAAAGCCTTCAAAATCCTGCACTCCAGGTTTTTTGGGAATAAGAACCAAGAAAGTGGCATTTAACTCCTTCAAAAAATTTCTAGAGCGGAAGAACTCTTTCACCGCTTTCTCAACATCCTCCCCAACAATGTCCCAGAACCACTGGAAGAAAAGTAAAGGGAAGCCATCAGGACCAGGTGCTTTGCTTCCTTCAAAAGAGAAAACAACTTTTTAAATTTCCTCACTGGTGGGTATATCTGTCAACATTTCATTGTCTCTAGAGTTAACAATCTTGGGGATAGCCTCCAGTAATTGATTTTGATCCTCCAAATTAATACCCTCTTTCTTAGACAGGAGGTTCTTGAAGAATAGGACAGCTTCTCTTCTAATATCCTCTTCCTCCTCATAAGTTCTACCATCAACCACAATCGCAAAATTTTTGTTAGCTGCCCTATGTTTAGATGCTGAAAGATGAAAGTATCTGGTGTTTTTGTCTCCAGCCTTTAGCCAGAGAGCTCTGGATCTTTGTCTCCAAAATTCCTCTTCTCTAACAATTATCTCGTGAAGTTTTGTGAGAATCTCATTTTCCTTTTCCTTAGTTTCATTCAAGTAGCCTTCCTTCTGAATTTTGTTTTGGATTTCAAACAGCCTAAATTGAAGATCAGTTTTGATTTGAAAGATATTGCCAAAAGACTCTTTTTTCCACTTTCTGAGATTCATTTTAACTTCTCTTATTTTTTTGGCGATTCTAAATAATGCAGTACCCTTAATTTTAATATTCCACCATTTCCTTATTTCCTCTCGGAGGAGAGGATGGGAAAGCCACATCTTCTCAAATCGAAAGGGAGTATTCCTCTTAATTTTTAAGGGGTCAGCCACAAAACTAATAGGAAAATGGTCAGATCCAATCCTAAGGAGGGTTTTCAAAGAGCAGCAATAATTTAAGATCCAAATATCAAAAAAAAGGATTATATCAAGTCTCACCTGGATCAGATCAGACAGAACTCTTCGATTTGACCATGTGTAAGAGCTCCCTTGCAAGTCCAGATCAATCAAGGCCTGATTGTTGATGAAATCCAAGAGATCTTATTTGCCTTCTTCATTAATCTAAGAGCCGCCAAACTTCTCACCCTGAAGGAGAGGTGAATTAAAATCTCCCATGACAACCCAGGGGTCATTTTGAAAGATATTCCGGAAAGCAGCCAGCTCTTTCCAAAAAGCCTTCCGAGCTTTTTTGCAGTTTGGAGCATAAATATTAGACTAGATCCAACTGAAGTTGTCTCTAATATGAGTAAATCTAGTGGCAACATGATTAGGACAAGAAAAAGAGGATCACCTCTTATGACCTTGCAGTTCCAAAAAGTCACAACCCCACCAGAAGCACCAGCAAAATTGCTGCCCTAAATGGAACAGTGCTGGAACAAAGAAATCTTTTCCACCTTTTCACTTAACATTTTGGTTTCCTGAATGAGAAGAATATCAGGCTTTTGGTCCCAGGAAAAAT
This sequence comes from Sequoia sempervirens, assembly GCA_007258455.2. NCBI lineage: Eukaryota > Viridiplantae > Streptophyta > Pinopsida > Cupressales > Cupressaceae > Sequoia > Sequoia sempervirens. The sequence continues at coordinate 4,719 of VDFB02093881.1, read as the reverse complement.
TGTGTAAAATATCCTGCTTGTGGGGGTTATTTAGTCCCCTAATATTCCAAGACAATAACTTCATGGGAATTTAGGAGAGAGAAGGAGCTCCGGGATGGTTTTTTGGAAGCCATCCGCAATATCTTAAAAGCTATGGTGCTCTCTTATCAGATTTTTGGGTCTTCTTCCTTTGGCCAGGGATATTGCCCCACAGTCCGCTTTTGCTCTCGATCTTGTTGAAATCCCACAAGGGGTGATTTTAATTTTGATTTTTGATTTTTTCTTCTTTTTCTTAGATAGCACCTCTTCTCTATCTGTATCATCCTGACTATCTGATTCTTTGTTGGATTCCCATTCTTTTTCAGATAGGAATTTATGTTCCCAAGGGAGGGTATCCATGAGTCCATTCCCACAAGGCAGGGAGATACTTCTTTCAAGAAGGCTTGCCTGGCTAGGGTCCGAATAAGTGTCTTTAACAACATCAAAAGAAGCCAGATCCGAACAGGATTCAATACCTGGGTTATTTTTCCCAACTGGAGACACAATCAGGGGAATACCTACCTCAAGAGAGAGACCCTAAGAAGGAATATCATCCAGCCCTGGCATCACGGGGTCCCGAAAGATGGGGCTCATCTCCGAGGTAATAGAATCATCTGACTTGCTAGGGGCTAATTTCCCAGCTTCCCATTCCACACTTTCATCTTTGTTCTGAGAATCAGAGGAAAACTCCGGAACCAAAACTTGGGGGCTCTGGATGGCAGAGCCATCATTTCCAGCTTCATCAGAGATATTGTATTGAGAAACATCTGCCTTGCCTAGAGCCAAGAACCTAGCATTGCAATCCATTCCTTCTCCTTTATCCTGAGGACCAGACTTAATCTCAGGAACAAGAGCTTGGTGGACCTGGAAGGTGGAGCCTTCATTTCTAGCGTCACCCGAGAGGTTATCAGGGATTTCAGCAGCCTTTCCCACTGGCTCCGTAACAAATTTTTCCTCCTGTTTCTTTTTCCATACCACTTTTGAGGCCCTTTTAGGGTTTTCCATTTCTTTTACTGCCTTAAGGGGGCAATGCTTCGCCCAATGGCCAAATTTTCTACAGTTGAAGCAAGAAAAAGGGATGGTCTCAAACTCAATAGCCTGCGCCCAAGAACCAAGTTTTGAGTGGATCTCCACAGAGGAGGGAAGATCCGCTTCCTGAGAAACACCCACACATATTCTGGCAAACACCAGTCTCCTTCTTGCTGTTGTCATAGGGTCAATCGATAAAAGCTCCCCAAAGGAGCTAGCAATCCCCCTAAAAACATCCTTGTTCCAATATTCCATAGGAAGACCATGAAGCCTAACCCATACCAGAGCATTCTCAAAGATGGAGTTTGTTAGATCTAAGTTTGAAGACCATTTTTTAAGTGCGAGAGTTGATTTCCCAATAACCCATGGTCCTCTGCATCTAACAGTCTTAATGTCTTCTATGTTCGAGAACTCAAAAGCAAAGAAACCTTTTGGGAGACCCGCAACAGAGACACTACCATTTGTTCTCCATTTTTTTCTGACGAAATCCCTAACAATCTCAATATTTGGCCTTTGGCCCATGAATTTACCAACTAGGGAATTTTCCATTATAGCAATATTATGATCAATGATCTCGTCTAGAATAGAGATTGCAAATTTACCAACTATAGGGTTGGAGATATTGCGCACAGGGGGAAAAAAAGACTTACCATTGGGTTTAACCCCAAACAGTGAGGCCCACTTCTTACGATGCCCGTCATTCATGTCACCAGACGCCACTGCACCTTTAAGGTTATCTTTAGGGAAATCGCCGACAGGTTTAACAGGGGGAGGAACCAGAATATTCTTCCCCCCTGGGTCGTCTGCACGCTTTTTTGGGGAATCCTCTCGTTCTGGTTCCTCCACGCTTTTCTTCTTACTCGAGGCAGGCCCGTGACCCACCTAGGCCATCGCAAATCCATCGCCATCACCCTGCTCAGTACCAGAAGATTTGAAACACCCATTTTCCCACCCAAAGACTTCACCACGCCCATCAGAGGAGTTCTATTAATGTTGAACAAATGTTTAAAAAGAGATGGATTGTTAATGTTAAACTAAGATGTACTTTGTTTGAAAACACATTATGATATGCTAAATGTTAACTAAAAATGGAAGCAAACTATAATAGAAATTAACAAAAAATGAATTAATGAGTGACTATTGGTATCTTCAAAATGGCTCTTCAAGATCAAGCATGTTGCAAATGGGAGCATTGAGAAGTACAAGGCATGATTTGTGGCTTGTGGGTTTTCTCAAAAAGAGGGAGTTGATTATGAAGAAACATTTTCTCCTGTTGCTCACTATACTTCTATCAGAACCATTATTAAGCATACGATCTAGAGGATGGAAGATTCGCCGATGGATGAAGAGAGAGAATTCTAAATGGTGTGATTGAGGAAGAAGTTTATATCGAGCAACCTGATGGATTTGAGGTTCATAGGAAGGAATCTCATGTTTGTAACCTGAAGAAGACCTTGTATGGTCTTAAGCAGGTTCCTTATGCATGGTACAAAAGGATTGATCGTTACCTATCAAGCTTGGACTTCTTGAAGAATGATGCTGACTCAAATCTCTATTTCAAGGTTATCAATGGTGATGCATTAATTTTTGTCTTATATATGTGGATGATTTGATTCTTACTGGAGAAGATCACTTGATTCTTAAGTGTAAGGAGTTGACTTTTGAATTTGAGATGAAGGACTTTGGGCTCATGCATTACTTCCTTGGATTGGAAGTCTGGCAGAAACTAGATAAGATGATTTTAAGTCAAGGAAACTACACCATTGATATACTTAAGAGATTTAAAGATGGATTGCAGACCATACCCCGCAGCAAACCCAAGACAAATTGAAGGAGGTCACTGTTGACCAGGATCCTACATTGCATTTACAAATTGATTCTGATGTAATCTAGTTAACACTGTGGACCAGATATATGTTATCTTGTGAATGAACAATCTTGGGTCATAAATGGTGGTTCGATTTTACCCAAACAAATAACTCGGAATAGTTGAGGGATCTTGATTTGGTTGTCGAAGATATTTCTGAGGAAATTTAAGCTCTATAAGAGGAATGATATATTGGTCTTGGTTCAAAGCTTCTTTTGTACCCTGTTCAATGGCAGTGGATAAATCGGTGAGAGAAATAAAGATGGAGCAGGTTTCCATTTAAAGCTAAGATTTGATAATATTCAATCTGATTTGATTTTAATCAGAGATAAGATACCAGTTAAACAATCAGCTGTTCCAAGGAAGATAAGATACTAGTTGAAAAGCCAGCTGTTCCGAGGAAAGTTTTCGGGGAACTTTTCATCTGCCTAAAAGTTGTTTTTCCCAGCGTGAGACAACTATTCGGGCTAAGACTGGTACAAAATATAGCCTATAGACTAAACAAGGCCAGTAAATATGCAGCAACTGCAAGTACGCACAAAAAAGAATCAAACATAACGCTTTTGCATCTCCAACTTCTAGACAACACACAAACATGTGATCAAAATAGTCCGGTGCCAAACAAATCATTTACAAAATCACACAGATTTGGAATCTTATAAAGCTACGTACTCAATTGGTACAGTTGGAAACAAGGCATCTTGCTACAGATCTGTGGCCATTATAATTTGGGGATTTCTGGTGCTCATATGTTGAGTTTTCATAGTGAAATGAAGGAGCTCTGATAAGTTTGGTGAACTCAAATCGTATCCTTTCATTGGCTGCAAGATTTCATTCTGGAAAAATCAAGCCAGGCTCTGTGAATTCGGCGTTTGGGTGCCAGGACCAATCCAGAGAACGTAGAGCACATAGTGAACACTCGATTTGAGATTATCCCAAACATAAGATCTCTAATAAAATTCTGCACGACCTACTAGGCAATGTCATCTTCAACACAGATAAAGAGGAGTGGAGAATACAGAGAAAGATCACAAGCTACGAGTTCAAAACAAAGTCGCTGCTAAATGATTGTAAATATGAAATGATTTTAATCATCTCCAGAGGAGTTTCAACCGTTGATACCTAAAAAAATATGTTGACTCTTTTCAAATTGGATACGCCTTCTGCGTAAAATATAGGAAAACATAATGATATTTTTTTGGGTATATAAGAGGCCAAGGCCTAAATAACTAAGACATAGTTTCACATGTCAACTAAGGATTTTAATGACATCCAACGCTTATTAAAACACATATTCATGATGAAAGAAAACTTAAGGGAAAGAAATTGAATGAAACAACAAATCTAAGAATAGTAACAAAGATGTAATAATAGAAAACAGAAATGCAGAGAATGAACTGGAAACTAGGTGGCGAATGAGTTTAGGTAGTGATTTTTTGACAAAAATTAGAATTATTGAATTGATTTTATGCTTTTTAGGTTTTCAATTGGTTTTGTAATCCCTTGTGCATGCTTACCCAATCCTTTACCTTATAACCCATTCTTTGCATAATTTTGAAACCAACATTTTTCTTAGTAGTACTAACAAAATTTTCACATTCAAGCATATGATCATGTTCTTCTTCACACATTTCATCAAAAATAACTTGAGTTATATTACACAAACTAGTTTTTTGATTAAAAAAAACATAAATTTTCTATGTTACAAAAAATATCACAAGCCAAAGGTTTTGATTTCAGTTGATTGCTTAGCGCCTTCAACCATTCATTTTGTGCTTTCAAACAAAATATCTCATCATTTTGTA
>VDFB02093880.1:0-19659 GCA_007258455.2 Sequoia sempervirens | reverse complement strand
ATGATTTAGAGTAAACACTTCTAGATTTTAAATTATGTATGCTATCTTGAATTGACATTTCCAACCACTCTAAATGATTCATCGTATTGTAGAAAGAGGATAATAAAAAAATATGATTGTAGAAATGACCTTAAAAAGAGTTAAGTAGTGGGAGAGGGTAGGGAGGCAGCAGATTGGAAAATAAAGTAAAAGTGAAAATAGGAAAGAAAATGATGAAGACATAATAGAAGAATGAATAATATAGTAATATGATATAACACAAATAAATGGATAAAAAAGGTTAAAGTTAAATTTTTCAAACAATGAATAAATAACTCTAATGACCTTACCCTAACCCTAACTCAATGATTCATCATAGGAAGATGATAATGAAGAATATGATTGTAGAAATGACCTTAAGAAGAGTTAAGTGGCGAGAGAGGGTAGGGAGGGAGGAGATTGAAAATAAAGTAAAAGTGAAAATAACGAGCTAAGAGAATTATAAAGATGAATTATGTAAAAAAAATGATTGAGGAACAATTACCAAAATTGGTAAAAGAAATGAAGGAAGATATAAATGATAATATACTAAAACTTAAAACAATAATAATTTAACCAAAGAAAAAAGAAAAAAAGATGAGATTATATATAAAATATAAATTGGAAAATTAAATAAATGATTTCATTAAAATGAAAAAAATAGATGGTTAAAATACAATAGATTATAATATATATAACCTATAATATATTAATAGAATTAGATAAAATCATAATAATTTATATAATATATATTAATATAAATGTATAATATAAATTAATATATTACCTACATAATATAGATTAACTTATTTACCTAAAAAATATTACCTTCAATAACATAAGATATAAATAGAAATAATATATATAAATTTTACATTAATATAGGTTATATATAAATTAATATTATCTATTTGTATATTATATATAATAAAAACCTAAAATAATATAGGTTACCTTATATAACTATATATTATATTTTTTTTGGAGAACCTATATATATAGATTAATAAAAAATTATACATGATGAAAAAGAATCATTAATAAAAAGAAAAAGGAGAGCATATAATAACTAAATTATACCATAAAATATTAAAAAACATAGATAACAAAGATATTAACCTAATGAAAAGAATAATATAATTTTTATTTTATTTTATTATTTTAATAGTTTGAATCCAAATCACTATAAAATAGTTAATTTATTTTTTGAGTTTTTTTAATAAAAAAATAACAATTACATTCTTTTAAAAAAGTCAAAATAAGTAACATTTATTTATTTTAGAAAGATTTAATGAAATAACTTTATAAAGCAAAAAATAAAAATCATTCTTTTAAAAAAATGTTTACCTCGCTTTCCCTACAAATGGTCAATAACACACATAACTTTTTAACCAATCATATGCACAACAAATATATTTTTATAATTTGTGAAGTTAAATATTTTACAAGCTGACTTTACAAAATTAAACTTTATTTTAATTTTTTAAAATTATTGTTTTTGATTGGTTGAAAACTAAATTATTAATAACTAATTAACAAAAAAAATTCAAACTCATTACAATAGTACTATGTCAATGACAACTACTAATAATAAAAAAACTAACTGATAATTTCACCTAAAAATAGAATGTCTACAAGCAATACAAGATTTTTGGTAGAGTTTACTACAAACTAACAATCAATCTTTTAGAATATGACAATATTTTAGGTGAAAGTTTGATACAATATGGATTTTATCGATCTTTTAGAAGATGAAAATATTTTTGGTACAATATGGGTTTTATCAATCTTTTAGAATATGACAATATTTTAGCTGAAAGTTTGGTACAATATGGGCTTTTTTGTATGGGTTCAACCATATACATTGATTTTCAATGTGCTTTACTATAAATTATAATAAGCCAATGGGAAAAAGGGTAATGTGAATATTAAACTAGATTTCTAATGTTTTGGGCTCTTTGTTATAGGTGAGGCACATATTTGTGCAATTGGATGTCATTTAAGCATGTTGGAAAATATGTGCTAGCTATTTTCTTGCATGGAGGCTTCAAAATAGAGTATGGACATTTGTCAAATGACTTGTAGGATAGAAATAAGGGTTTAATTATGTTTCCCTTGCAACAACACTCTTACCATTCTCTCTACTTACTGAGGAAACAACAACAACAACAAAAACTAATAGGGATAGGTGACCACCCATTTACATTGTTGAGCACAACTTTTTGTGAAAGATTAGCAGCAACAACACTCTATTTAGGGTTTATGGTAGAGGTGGAAGCATGGTTCATCTTGATGAATATTGTTATTTGTTGCATGATGTTTTTCTTAATTCATCAACATATGTTAAATTTGAGTGCATGTATGCAAGTATGTTACCATTTATCATTTGAACTTCCTAAACTACCTCAAGGAACAACACCACAGTTCTAGAATCATAAAAGATTAGGCCACAAAGATTCTCCTGAAAAATTGAAAAACTCTTGGCCATAGGATGAGAGCGCAAGATACTGATGACAACACACACAATAGCATCCCAGAGGCACGCTATGTCTCATATGTACCAGAGAGTGAGTTTATCACAAAAAATGAAAAAGTGGTTACTTCTAGTCTAATTGCTAAGAAATCTTAGAATGTGAGAAAGAAACAAAATATAAAAAAATTGAAATAAAGTGAAGAATTGATAAAGATAAGGAGAAGAAAGGAAAAGCCTACAACCACCAAAGTAATGAAGCCTCTAGAAAATAAATGCCTTCAATACCCGCATACATAAGATCTGGAGAAAGTGTTGGGGCTGTATAAGGGTATGCCTCAATCAAACCCTCATTTTTGTGTTAACACCTCAATAGATATCCAGAAAGCAATGAAGTAGAAATATGTGATAAAGGAAAGAAGAGAGAACAAAAAAACTACAAACAATATTATGCTACTTCTATCAAATCACGAGGGAGAGGAGCGAAATGTTACCACCACCACCCAAAAGCTCACTAACCAATGGAGGAGAATATGGAATTTGCAATGTCACCACATCTGCAACTATGATGAAGGAAAGTCTCACAAGACTCCAAGCTCCACTTCTATGGCTTGCTTCACACTTGCAATGTGGAGTTGATGAAGCTTCAAATGTTATTGTAATGGAGAGTTGGAATGTTGCTTGAGAGTGAAGTGAAGTGGAAAAATTCTAATAGAATGTAAATTTGTTGCTTAGAGAATGAAATGAGATGAGAATGGATGTTTTTAAAGGTGGGATGGGAAGAATCTTCCATTATTAGGGTCGGTTGGTTGAAGAGGGACAGTACAATTCATCCCCAATCAGGAGTGTAATGCCTTTGCCAACTTCAGACGCAGGAATGCATTTGGGATGACAGCACACCGCACAGACATCTATGTGTCACACATGTGTCCTCAACAAATATTCTCTCACTAATGCAAAAGATAGATGCCAAGTGGAAGGAAGGAAATTGGGTGATGTGGAATTTCTCCTTTAGATTTGATTTTCTAAGGTGAGGGTGTGCGAAAGGGGAATTTTCCTAAGGGGTGAAAATTTTCTCCTATACATTTTTCCCCCACATTAGAAAGCATGAATACTAATGAGTGCTTTAGTAAAATAGATTGAAGAGATAAAAGGTTTAGACATTTATACTTGATCCATTGAGGAAGTAGACTAGAATCTAGCGAGCTCAAAAGCACGGGACAAGTAAAGGACTCCACAATTACTCTCCCTGAGTATCTTTGAATAAAAGGCTCCATAGCCTCGTAAAACTATGATGCTACACAAAGTACACCGAAGGCCCTCAGACCAATGATTGAAAAATCCCAAGGGATGAAAGTATCTTATAGGCCCATAGACCTACAAGGAGGCAACCCCCAAGTTCTCTCTCATGAAGGAATCCCTAAGAAGTAAGCACCTATAGGCCCACAAACCTACGAGGCATCCCCCAAGATCTCTCACATGGAGGAAGCCTAAAGAAGTAAGCACCTTATAGGCCTGTAGACCTACAAGGAAGTGTCCCCAAAGATTTCTCATATGGAAGAATCCCAGAGGTGTAAGAACCTTATAGGCCCATAGACCTGCAAGGAGGCATCCCCCAAGATCCCTCACATGGAAGAAACCCAAAGAAGGAGACTCTACAAAGTCAAATTGGAAAGCGACTTTATAGGTGCACCTGCAAAGCAACATGTTTACCCATAGATAAAACATGTCTAAAAATAAAGCGGCTATGCAAATAGTCATGCATACCATCAAAAAATTGGAAGGATTTCAAAGGAATCCCTTAGGAACCTGACATGAAGAGGGGTCCACTCAAGCGATGCGTTGTTTGAAAGTGTAACATAGACATTTTTTCTCAAATTGATTCATCATTAAGGAATCCTTTCGAAAGATGTTCACTTCATCAAGGAATTTGAAAGGAAGAAAATTCCCCCTCATGAGGGGAAGACCAAAGTTTATCCCACCTCAAATGAAGGCTCTCAAGTTCTTTCTTTATGAACCCATGATGAAGGAAACACGTCTTGTTAGGGGTCCAAGTCAAGAATGTGATTCTTAAAAAAAAATTTGCAAAGATTCTCAAGAAAGAATTTGTTAGCAATGAATGCATTTCTTGAAAATAGAAGTGTCATAGAAATGGAATTGTCACACATGAGAGGTTAAACTCACATAAAGAAGAGAGAAGGATAAGAAAAGAGTGAAAGAGAAATAAACAGAGGAAATAGGGGGATCTAGTTTTGCAGGGTCAGATTTGCATATGCTCATATAAATAATAGGTAACCACGGTGCAAGGAAAAACATTATCAATCCCCACCATATTAGGAAGAATACATGAAAAACAAAGTAAAAATAAAAAATTAAGTCAACATGGAAGGGAAGTCTAAAATGCCCCCACTGCATTGTCCCCAATTTACTGAATATCAAACACAAACATGGAAGAAGGATGATACAAATAGAAGAAGGTTCAGGACACAAAATCACTCCTATATCCAAGCACCAATAAGGGTGATGAGGGTCATCCAGGAACACGTAGCACTATTGGAAATAGAAGGGAAAACAACTAAGAGGGGGTGAATCAGTTGTCACATAATTTAAAACTTATTCAACTCATTAACATTATTCTCTAATCTACTTAATAACCATGAAAGCATAAATCATCAACACATCAGAAACACACATAACACCAAGATTTTTTATGTGGAAACCCTATTAGGGGAAAAACCAAAGTGGTGGTCAATCCACAAGATTATACCATGTTAAAAGTATAAGAAATGAAAACACTTGCATTCAGGAACACTGCCTAGAGCTCACTGCTTAATTACAACAAGGATAGCTGCCCAACGGAAGACACACTATCTTACAAAAATAATTGGATTACATTTGTAAGGATTTGAACTGATAGAATAGCATCTTCTAATGCCTGATCATAGTTCTGGTTAAGTGCATGAACACTTCTTTACTCTTATTCACACTCTAATCTACCTTCGAATGATTTAGATCATTATTCGCACATACACACATAGAAGCACACCTCAATTTGAATAAGAAATCTCTCTTATATATCCGCAACAAGAAATTTCATCCCTACATGTCAGCTTCAACAAAATAATAAAATGAATATAAACCATTTTCCCAAAATACTAAAGATTATTAATGTGAATCAACCAAGGTCAACCACAACTTAGTGAAGACCAAAATCAACATATCCAACATGAAAACACTTCAAATAATTACTCCTCGAAGATCCACAACATGCTACAACAACCATGTCGGCCAAGAACAAGAAAAACATGAAGGGTATGTGCAGGATCATGATGGGCCAAAAAGTGGCAATATGATGGGTATGTGGCTGATGACTTTTTTTACCCAAAATTGATGAAACGAAAAGGGTTTTAAAGGAAATTTTAGCTTCCAAAAATATAAATTATAATTTTACTTTGAATTTAATAAGTACTATTATTCATTTTCTATTTAAATTACTTAATCTAAGTCCCATTGACGTAATCGATTGAAACATCTATAGCTTCTAAACGATATCATATTTTTGAATCCAAAACATGTGTCGATTCTATGATTTGCAGACACTATAGGATTAAAAAATAAATTTGAATTTCAAGGAAGTTTCTAATCTGCTAAGGTGGTCGACATACCTAGCTTTTACATTTTTAAAAGCTGTAATAAAAATTCATAATTAATTATTTATTTGGAAAAAAATTACAAAAATATGCATCACATCGGACATGAGTCCCCCACTTCTTATCTCTAAAAATATTATAAAAAAAAAATATATCATTCTTTATTGTATAGGTGTATTTAATAGACACCTACTTTATTTTTTCCGAAATTTGGTACCACTACATTGAAATTTCAAATTTTCACCAAATAGACTCTTCTTCTTTTATCAAACCTAGTAGTTTAGAAACCACATTAAATTTTATACAAATTCTATTCTTACATATTTTTTAAATAATATAGATAACTTCTTATTCAAATTTTACCGCCAAGTTTCCTAACTCATTTTTATTTTATTTTTGCCACTCTAAGGGTTTGTTTTTTCCATGTTGATCTTGTACTATACCCCTAACATGTGAGAAAAATCACAACCCATAAGCACAATGATCAATAAAGATATGCAAAAAAAAAAAAAAAAGAGAACAATCTAGAAGCATCCACAAACATCATGAATCACAAGAGAAGCATCTGCAACAACTGAACTAACTAAAATCGCATCATCTTCAATCAGGAACACAAACTGAAGCAACAAAAAAAATGTCAAAATATAAATCTTCATAACTCAATCAAATCCTCATGCTGATCTCTGAAACTTCACATGGATAAACTAGATACACTCAGCAACAAACCCTTTATTCCACAACCTGTGATCATCAATGTATAGAACTTTCTGACATACTAAACTTCACTTCACCACTAACAACCTGCAACTCATATCATTACAATTTTCTCAATATCTTCGACATATATAGCTTCTAATGAATTAATGATAATAGTTTTGACATCAATGACACAAACTGATAACACACTGTTTGACATGACTAATTGACATGAAAATATATCTTATATACAAGCTCTAAACCACATATCTAAACATCTAACTACTCCCCCTGAGCAGCAGCCACCACAACATTAATCCGGGTCAAGATATGACTTTTAAATGCATGGATTGATTTAATGCAATGCACCCTTAGTTCTGATTAAGAGGGGTAAACTTCCCTCTAAGATACTCAAAAGTATCTTTAGGAAACAACTTGGTAAAGATGTATGTGCAATCTTCTCCTTAGTAGGCACATACTCCAGTCTAACTTCCTTTTCACTTACCTTTTCTCTCAAAAAGTGAAACTTAATAGATATATATGCTTTGTCTTTGAATGTAGCACCAGATTATTATATAGGTTAATAGCACTTTAATTATCATAGAATATAGCTCAATAGGCTCATTATACACAACTCTGATATCCTTCAACATTTATTTCATCCACAGGACTTGATTACAATTGTTAGTAGTAGCAATGTATTTAGCCTCTACAGTAGATAGGGAAATGACATTTTGCTTCTTACTTAACCATGAAATCAGCTTCTTACCCAAGAAAAATGCTCCACCACTAGTACTTTTCTTGTCATTTACATCTCCTACCCAATCAACATTAGTAAAGACACTCAAAGTAAGATCATCATCTTTAGGATGCCATAGGCTAAAGTCAAATGTCCCCTTCAAGTATCTAAAAATTCTCTTCACAGTAGTCACATGAGATTCCTTTGGATCATATTGAAATCTTGCAATAATAAATAAAACATTCATTATATCAAGCCTAGTTTGAGTTAAATAAAATAATCCACCAATCATTGATCTATATCTAGTCTAATTTTCCTTCAAAGAATCATCTTATGTTGTCAACTTGCATCCAGTCACCATGGGTGTACTGACTGGCTTTGAATCTTCCATACTAAACTTCTTCAACAATTCCTTCACATACTTGGATTGAGATACAAAAATCCCCTTATCTAACTAATTAATTTCCAATCCCAAAAATAATTTAATCTTACCAATCATTAACATTGAAAATTCACTCTTGATCTCATTAGCAAACTTCATGCATAAACCATCATCTCCTCCAAAAATGGTATCATCAATAAAGACTCCAATAATTAATTTTTTAATACCATTCTTGAAATACAAATTACTATCAACAATACCTTTGTTAAATCCAAGCTTCATCAAATACTTATCTAATCTGGCATACCATGCTCTTGGGGCTTTCTCGAGTCCATACAATGCTTTCTTCAACTGGCACACCATATCTCCCTTACCAGTCAACTAAAATCCATCAGATTGCCCAACATACACCTCTTATTTCAATTCACCATTTAGAAAATCTAACTTGACATCCATTTGATAAACCTTGTAGTTCTTGTAGGCGGCATAGGCAAGAAATAATATTATAGGTTCAATTCTAGCAGCAAAGGCAAAAGTATCTTCAAAATCAATTCCTTCCATCTATGAATATCCTTTACATACCAGTCTTTCTTTGTTTCTAACCACTTCTCCTTTCTCATTCAGTTTATTTCTAAAGACCCATTTAGTTCCAATGACATTCTTATCCTTAGGTCTGGGAACAAGAATCCATGTATCATTCTTCTCAATCTGTTTTAGTTCCTCTTTCATTGCTTCAACCCAGTGCTCATCTCTACATGCTTCATTCACACTAGTAGGCTCATTCTTTGAAATCAAGTAGTATTCTTCTATAATCTTTCTCCTAGTCTGGACACATTTTTTCTTATCACCTATAACCTGATCTTCTGAATGATTCAATCTTACATACATAGGAGTCTTCTTAGGTTGTTCTTCGAGTTCAGGCTCTTGTGTTCTCAATTCTGCAACTTCACTAGTTTCTTCTTCCTCTTGATTTTCTTGATCCACCGGAATGATTTGTAGATGATTTGTAGCTTGAAATTGCTTTCCTTTGTTTGTACTGACATTCTGATCATTAGAATCATATCCACAAGTTCTGGATGGTATACCTAAGTCTTCATCAACCTTGACATTTGCACTTTCAACCATTTTCCTCAATCTTTTATTGTAACACCGGTAGGCCTTTCTATTAGTAGAATAACCTAGAAAGATACCTTAATCACTCGTAGCATCAAACTTTCCTATGTCTTCATCTCTTTTGATATAACATTTACTTCCAAATATATTGAAATATTTAACAGTAGCTTTTTTACCAATCCATAGCTCAAAAGGGGTCTTGCCAGTATCACCTTTGATTTGTACCTGGTTGAGTGTGTACACAGAAGTACTCACAACTTCTCTCCAGTAGACATGAGGGACATTTCCTTCCAACATCATAGTTATAGCAGCATCTTCAATTGTTCTATTCTTCCTTTCCACAACTGCATTTTGCTAAGGGGTCCATGGTGCAAATAATTGTCTCTTTATTCCATGTCCTTCACAAAAAGAATTAAATTCATCAGAAGTGAATTCACCACCTCTATCTGATCTTAGACATTTAATCTTCAAACTTGTCTCTATCTCAACCATAGCCTTAAAGGTCTTGAAATTTTCCAATGCTTCAAATTTCTCCCTTAAGAAGGTAACCCACACCATTCTTGAATAATCATCAATGAGTAACATGAAATACTTGTAACCTTGTAAACTTATGATCTTAGAGGGACCACACATATCAATATGCACAAGTTCCAACAATTCATTTGAACAATGTTGTTTGCTCAAATGAAATGAAATTCTAGTTTGCTTTCCTAACTGATATTCCTTGCATATGGCATTAGTAGGTTTCACTGACTTAGGTAGATCTCTCATAGCCTTAGTAGAGTTTATCTTGACAATATTATCAAAGATAACATGACACATTCTCCTATTTCACTGCCAACTTTCATCAACTTGAGAAATCAAACAAATTTTACTAGCATAACTTAGGTGAAAGATATTACCTTTTGTTTTTGTACCTGATGCAATGTCATTTCTAGAACTCAATATTTTTCACTTTCCATCCTTGAACTGAAGATTGTGTCCCTTATCAACCATCTGACCAACACTTAAAATATTATGCTTCAAGCCTTCCACATATAGGACATCATTCGTATTATACTTACATCAAGAGAAATGCATCCTCTGCCATGGATCACACCAACTGTATTAATATATCACCAAATCTCACAACACCACCATCATAATTTTCCAAGCTCACAAACTTACTTTTATCTCTTTTCATATGATGTGAACATCCACTGTCAATTACCCATTCATCTTTCTCTTCAACTTGAGAAATTAGGGCTTTCTCCACATCTGTACAACTAGCAGATTCAGTAGATTCAGGATTATTTTCCTTGATAGCAATAAATACACATTCATCATCACTTCTATTTCCTTTATCAGACTCATCATCTATCACACCTTCAACAACAGCATAGTAATACTTCTTTAGGCTTGCTATGTCTTGGTTTAGGAATTCTTTTTGGACATTTTTATGCAAAATGACCTATCTTATTGCAAGAAAAACATTTAAGAGGCAATTTTCCTCCATACTTACCTTTTCCTCTTGGTACTCTTTTGAAAATAAGTGCTAGCTCTTCTAGTTCTCTTTCTTCTTCTTCAATCTATCTAATTTCATCCTCATACTTGAATGTATTTCTAGATTAACTCTCACTCGGATCATATCTGTTGTTATCTCTTCCAGAAGTAGTAGCCTTAAATGTAGATACAACCTTAGGAAGGGAATCACCAAATTCACTCAACTCTTGAAAAAGAAATAAGCTTACCAACCAACATGTCTCTAGTTACATTTTTTATAGTCTAGCTCTTCAATAGCACTAGCTTTAACTTTGTTATATTTTCCTTTCAAACTCTGCAAATTAAAAATCTTCACATTAAGATCACCTTCATACAAGGTTTCCAACATTTTCTAGATCTCATAAGCAATCTTTAGATCCATAACATTTTTCATCTCAAAATCAGTCAAGGCACTCAACAATGCTTCCTTAGCCCTGATATTATACTCAACATCTCTAATCTCAGCAGTCTTAGTAGGACCATTCTAAGGAATAACATACCTATTACATGTAATGTTCCAGAAGGGTTCACCAATGCATCTCAAATGACACTCCATTTGATTCTTCCACAAAGAATAATTTGTTCCATCAAATCTCAAACTATCCTTCTTGCAAGTTGCCATCCCAGATCACCTCAAGTTGTTAAACTTCTCCCAAGGAACCTGCTCTGATACCAATTGTTGGCAACACAAGGGCAAACAATTGAGAGGGGGAGTGAATCATTTGTCACAGAATTAAAAAATTATTCCACTCATTAACATTATTCTTTGATCTGATTAATAACCATGAAATCATAAATCATCAAAACATTAGAAACACACATAACACCAATATTTTTTATGTGGAAACCCTATTAGGGGAAAAATCACGGTGGAGGTTAGTCCACAAGATTATACCCTATTAAAAGTATAAGAAATGAAAATATGGGGAATGCACTTGCATTCAGGCACACTACTCAATTACAACAAGGCTAACCACCCAAAGGAAGACACACTATCTTACAAAAAGAATCAGATTACATCCATAGGGATTTGAACTGATAGAATAACATTTTCTAATTCTTGATCACAGTTTTGATTAATCACATTGTGAACACTTCTTTACTCTTCTTCACTCTTCTTCACACTCTACTCTACCTTCAAATGATTTAGATCAATATTCACACATACACACATAGAAGCACACCTCAATTTGAATAAGAATTTCTCTTATATATTTGCAACAAGAAATTTTATCCCTACATGTTGGCTTCAACAAAATAATAAAATGAATATAAATTGTCAGCCCAAAATACTAAATATTATTAATGTGAATCAACCAAGGTCAGCCACAACTTAGTGAAGACCCAAATCAACATCTCCATTGTGAAAACACTTCAATTAATTACTCCTTGAAGATCCACAACATGCTACAACCACCATGTCGGCCAAGAACAAGAAAAACATGAACACACAAGAGAAAATTGCCAACCACGAGCACAACAATCAATACAAATGTGCAACAAAGATAGAGCATGATCTAGAAGCATCCACAAGCATCACGAATCACTAGAGAAGAATCCTCAACAATTGAACTAACTAAAATTGCATCATCTTCAATCAGGAACACAAACTGAAGCAACAGAAAAACTATTAGAATATAAATCTTCATAACTCGATCAAATCTTCATGAGGATCTCTAAAACTTGATGTGGATAAACTAGATACACTCAACAACAAACCCTTTATTCCACAACCTTTGATCATCAATGTATAGTACTTTCTGACATACTGAACTTCACTTCATCATTGACAACCTACAACTCATCTCATTACAATTTTCTCAATATCCTCGACATATACAACTTCTAATGAATTAATGCTAATAGTGTTGACATCAATGACAACCACATATCAAGAACACAACCACAATATCCAACAAGAACAAGCATGGTGGAAAACATCACAACACACACACACACATCTAATCTAAAGATAAAGAAGAGGCCTTCCCCTAACACTCATCAACCAATAGGTTGTCTTCTTCCCAATCTAGATCATTATAAGGGGAAGGATGATGAGCCTATAGTGGTGGAATATTGAGGGGAGGAGCTTCCAACCCTCCTACAACAATGGCTAATGAAGAAGGCCCCATAAGGTCTTATCTACTAAGCTCTTGTGGAGCTATGGTGAGCGATTTTTGAAGATCACTAACAAGGCCAGAACATAGTCCACAAAATTGAGCATACACTTTATTCTAGTGGCATGTCATACCTCAATGGATGGAGAGTATTGCACCTGAGATTCACTTCTTGGCTCATCGAGTGACTTGGGAGCAATGAAAAACTCAGGGGAAGCTAGGACTTGTTCTATCACAAAGATAGAACAAGCTAGTGCAGGACCACCATTCGGAGAAGGTGGGCTCCTCCTACACCCTCCATTGTTGGAAGGCCCAACCTCCACCTTTTTCTTTGTTGAGGGATGTGAACTCCCCATAGAAAAGTCAAGACGTGTGAAGGAGGAGGAGGAGAAAACTATGGCAGACACCACTAAGGTATCCAGCATGTCCATGGGTTTAGGGAAAGGTAGGATTTCTAATAGGGACATCAACAAGGGCAGCTTGACCAAAGGATGGATGAACACCTGCACCTTTTTGGGATCAGGCACACTCACAACAGGATTCAGAAGCAATATGAAGCTTAGTTGAACTGAAGTAGAGGAGAGGAGAGAGGAGGACATAGTAGGAGGCCCTAAAGCAAGGGTGATCATCTCCTCTTCCTTCTTCTACTAAGAGGTCTGCTCAACCACAAGAGCCTTTCGCCAATGCTTGCACTCGCATGCAATGAAGTTTTTGAAACTCTTCAAGCTAAATTCTAGGAGTTGTAAAGGGATGGAAGACTCCGACTCAACCATAGGAATGTCCATCACGATCATTTCCAATAGAGGGACAAGTTCCTAAATAGGAGCAAGTTGAGAAATGACGAGGGGAGTTAACTCTAGTGCCTTGACAATGGGCCTCTTCCTGTTTACTACTTTTGGAGCAAGAGTAGTGGGAGGCCTCAAAGGCTAAGACATATAAGATTCCCCTCGGGGACCCTTCCTTCTACCATATAATTAGGGCCAAGGTCCAAGAGGTGTGGTGGGAAGATTAGATATCTGGATTT
The DNA here is from genome assembly GCA_007258455.2 of Sequoia sempervirens. Classification (NCBI taxonomy): domain Eukaryota; kingdom Viridiplantae; phylum Streptophyta; class Pinopsida; order Cupressales; family Cupressaceae; genus Sequoia; species Sequoia sempervirens. The sequence goes on along the minus strand of VDFB02093880.1, from coordinate 5,929 downwards.
TGGGTTTTCACCAAGCCAGTATCATTGGACTCAATGCGTAAAAGCCAGGAATATTCATTCAAAAATATTCTTTGGAAAGAGGAGTAGAAGAAGCACCCTAATGATGGGTAGACTTCTCCTTTCCCTTTTGAGAAGAGGAGGTAGCTTGTTGTTGCACTACTGGAAGGGTCAAATTTGGCTTTCCTTTGCCCCTAATCTTATACTTCACATAACTTTTGTAAAGTAGGTCCATTCTTGGGGGAAGTGGACCAACTAGGGTGATCCAAAAATAATCTAGTGAGTAGCCCCCATGAGACACTAATGGCTAGTACCCAGTGTCATTCACCATGTGCACAAAACCTTCATGGGATAATTTCAAACATTTATGAATGATGGAAGTGATTTCGTTTGTGGAAGCTAACCAAGGTATGCCTAACTTCACTTTGAACAAATTCGATTCCAAAATAACATCAAAGATTGTGTCTACAGCCTTAGGTCCAACTAGAGTGGACAGAGTTATCAAGCCATAAGGTTTGAGAGCAAGGCCATCATGCATACAGATGATGGAGTTCATTTTTTCATACTCTTCCTTCTACAATGAATTTAGCCATAAACATGATGGAGTTCATTTCTTCATACTCCTTCTACAATGAATTCAGCCATAATGTTTCCTTTGTAATGACATTCACTTGGCTTGTATAGTCAACTAGGACCCCTATCACAATGTTCCCATTGAGACGAGTAGGAATGTAGAGGGGAGAGGGTTTGTTGTTCAAGGGAATATCCTGTGAAGTGAAAGTCATGTCCAGTGAGCCAGTCATAGGATGTGTGGAAGGACTAATTATAACCATGTTAACATATGCCGCAAGCCGAGTGGCAGAATCAAAGGGATTGATAATTAAGTTGGAAAAATGCAACAGAAATGGGTCTATGTATATCTGCAACTCACTATTCACTTTCGCCACTATTTTTTTTGCATTTAATTTATTTCCATCGAGATGAATAGTACCGTCCTCGATGCAGTCTTGTATCTCGTGATGCAGGTGCATACAACATTTGGTATCATGTTTGTTGACTTGATGGTACTAGAAGAAGGCATTCACATCATGCCAACTAGTGTAAGGTTCCTTGAGAGGTTTATGGTTCTCCAAGGTTATGATTTTATCCTTCAGTGATCTCTATAAGATGGAAGAATAAGATTCTACTAACTTTGTAAACTTTCTATTATGTCTGAGGTCATTATCATTTGTAGCGACTACTACATTCACAATAGTTTTACCTTTTCCTAAGATTGATACAATGGACTTACCTTTTGAATGAGAGCACAAGGAGGATCCCCCAAAATAGACTACCATTTTTTTAAATTCTTGTAGCTCAACACAAAAATGCATGAAAGAAGGGTACTTCATAAGGGAAAAAATTTTCTGCCAAAGTCTCTACAAGTTCCCTATGAACACCTTTTGCACATCAGAATCAGGTAGTAGGTATGAGATTTGTGAGAAGAATGCTTCATACTATGCTATGAAATCAGTAATCTTCTCATTATCCCCTTGTTTGCATTGGACAAGATCTAAAAAATTCATCTCCAGTCTGATGTTGGCTTGGAACTATTAGAGAAACTGATTTACAAGCTGATCAAATGAGAAAATAGAGATATCAGGTAAGGAATAGTACCATTCAAGCACTGTATCCTTAAGAGAGTGAGGGAATAATTTTTCCATTAGTGCATTGTGATGGAAGAAGTTTGTATGCATGGCATTAAAGGAGGAAACATGCATTTGTGGGTCCCCTTTGCCTCCATAATTCTCAAATTTAAGAATCTCCATTCCTTGTGGGAAGGGAGTACTTAAGATTGCTACCAACTTTGGACTATGTCAAAAGAAGGGTTGAAAGATAGGTTGGGCAGAGTCTTGGGAAAGACTCATAGCTAGCTTTGCATATTACCCATATTCTAAAGTAGGGCACTCATAATAGGGTCATTAGATGACAAAGGACTAGTGGAGCATCCTCTAGAACCACCACTGGAACCACCAACATGGCCATCGTCGAAGCCACTTTCGGAGCCACCACCACCAAGGCCTCCACCGAAGCCACCTCTACTTTTGAAGCCACCACCATGGCCTCCACTGGAACCACCTCTGCTAGCACCACCCCCACTGCTGAAGCCACCACCACTACCAAAGCTCCCACCACTCAACCCACCAAAACCTCCACCACTAGAAGTGACAGGAGGGGTGAAACTAAAACCTAAGGGTATTTTGTTCGCTTTGATAGTTTCAGATCTCTCAAAGGTAGAGGGAACATTGATTGATAGGACAGTGTCAGCCATATACATGGACATGAGAGACATCAACATTCCTAACTGTCTCTCATGTTCCTCGAGAGCGGCCCCTTGTATAATGTTAGCATTGTTTGGAAGGATGCATGCTTCAATCAAACTAGAGATACTATTTAGGAGTTCTATGCCTATTCAATTTTTTCCCGCCATATACTTTATCTCACTAATAATCCAAGTGGCTCTAGCAAACTTTAGGTCCTTGTTAAGGTGATTCTCCAAGTCACTTAGCCCTTTGCTAAGGGTAGCTTGATATATTATGAAGGAATGTGAATGACTTCACACTCATCTACTGATGATGGTGTAGGAGATGTAGGAGTAGGGACGTGGACGGTCTCATCGAAGAATCCTACCTCACCCCTCAACAACTTCTCCTGGATAGAAATACCAACGACAAATCTTGGGAAAAATCTTGTAGAGAAACTGGAAGTGACCATCTTCTCCATCAAAAGGTGTCATACACTTCTCCTAATGATGTTCTTGAAGATTGTGGACTGGATTGTGATGCTCATAAACCTTCACAGCACTCAGGGGTACAAAGATCACAAGGTACAAGGGAAAAGTCTCAACACTGACGAATGGGCAGACATTGCTTCATTTTGAGATCACCAAAATGTAGAGAAGAGGGATTTTCTACTCATGATTTATCTTCATTTAGAGAGCCTCATGGGGAAAAATTCCCTAAACTACCTCAAGGAATAGCGTGAGAGTTCCAAAATTAGAAAGAGTAGGTCATAAAGATTCTCTGGACAAACTAACAAACTCTTAGCCAAAATATGGGAGCATGGGATACGAATGATAACACAGTGTGTTGGAATCCCAGAGGTGCATTGGCATCTCGTATCAACCAAAGAGCAAGTTTATCATAAAAATTGACAAAGTGGCTACTTCTACTCTAATTACTAAGAAATATTGGAATGTAAGAAAGCAATAGAATATAACAAAATTGAAATAAAGTGAATTAGAATTGATAAAGATAAGGAGGAGAAATGAAATGCTTACAACCACCTAAGTAATGAAGCCTCTAGCAAATGAATGTATTTAATACTTGCATGTGTAAGATATGGAGAAAGTGTTGACGATGTATAGGGTCCTACCTCAGTCAAGCCCTTGTTTTGGTGTTTCCACCTCCATGGCCAACTAGAAAGCAATGAAGTAGAAATATGTGACAAAGGAAAGAGAGAAAAAAACACTACAAACAAAATTATGCTACTTTTATCAAATCACAAGGTAGAGCAGTGAAACATTACCACCTCTACCCAAAAGCTCACTAGCCAATGGAGGAGAATATGGACTTGGCAAGGTCACCACAGTCGCAACTATGATGAAGGGAGGTCTCGCAAGACTCCAAGCCCATGCTTATATGGCTTGCTTCACACTTGCAATGTGGAGTTGATGAAGCTTCAAATGCTACTATAATGGGGTGTTGGAATGTTGCTTGAGAGTGAAGTGAAGTGGAAAAATGATAAGAGAATGTGAATATGTTGCTTAGAGAATGAAATGAGATGAGAATGGATGTTTTTGAAGGTGGGATGGGAAGAATCTTCCATTTCCAGGGTTGGTTGGTCAAAGAGGGACATTACAATTCATCCCAAATTGGGAGTGTAATGCCTCTACCAACTTCAGATGCAGGAATCCATCAGGAAAAGTAGCGTGCCGCGTGAATGTCTACACAACGCATGTGCTTCCCCAAAAAATATTTTCTCACCGATGTAAAAGGAAGATGCCAAGTGGAAGGAAGGAAGTTGGGTAATGTGGAATTTCACCTTCAGATTTGATTTTCTAAGGTGAGGGTGTGCGAAAGGGGAATTTGCATAAGGGGTGCAATTTCACTCCTATACAGGTTGATTCCAATTTGTAGAAAGTAAATGGGAGCTAATGCTATCTTATCCTTCATCACAACAAATGATTGTTTGCATGTATCTATCTATTCATATTTTACATTTTTTTCTAAAAATTAATAGATCATTAATTAGGCTAGAAGATGTTGCATAAATTCTAATTAATTTACAATACTAATCTATATACCTTAAAAAAAATTATCAGATACATTCTCCAAGGGGGTAAGCTCAAAATTATGGAAAAATTAATTAGGTCTACCATTATATCCTTTTACTTATTATATGACCCAATATAATACCAAATGGAGTGGAAAATATGCACTTTTTAAATCCAATGCAATTCTTATGTTGTGATATCTTTCAAATGTTAACTTTAATACTTGGAGATTATATTTTAACAACCCATAAATTTCCCAATAATCTACATATGACTCTAAGAAATCTTGAATGAAATATAAATAATGCATTTGCTATAATCACGTTGAGTATTTTAAGTGAATTCTTTAATTCAAACAACATTATCAAATACATGAAGGATCCCTACTTAGTAGCAACATTAATTTTTGGTTGATGCTCTTCTTTTTTTTTACCTTATGGTAGTTGGAGATGCCATTAGTGATGGAATACACTTCTCTATCAACAAATATTTATATTAATTCTTATGTAAAGAGAGATAGAAATGGGTTATGGATGCACAATATATTTAAATTTTATAAATTTAAATATATTTTTATATCTCTAATTATTTTATATACTAATCCATTGTCCATTCTCAACTAATGTAATGATCCCTCCAACAATCATTTTATCAATTTCCTCTCACCTTCATGTTTATGTTAAGATTAAGGTTTGGTTTAGCATCTTCTTTCCGCTGGGTCCTTATTAATCCAAATTTCTCCTTTATACCTTTTAGTTATACAATTGGACCTTAGAAAAAATTGTTCATAATCTTTAAATATTTATACTACCTTCATTAATGCTTCATCACCCCAATATGCTACAATTTGGATTATTTGTTGCACCATCTTTTGCCACATTCTCCTCTCTAATTTTTAGTAGTTGGTAGAAATATTAGGTTTTATATTTTTTTTAATCTACCACCTCTCTTTCATATTTCCTTATCTATACATCCAATTTTTTGGGTTTTCTTATTCTTTTATGGTATCTTTCTCCCCCTTTTCCCTACATGTAGTGGTTTTTGTGGTACCATACCTACCTGTCTCATCCACTCTACCATCTTACAAATTTTGTGTTTCTTTTTTGTCACACCAACACTTATTTTTTATCATTTTTTCTTCTTATTTCCTCTATTAAAAAAGTTATCACCTCTATAATCATTTAGAACACCTTGTTGAGAGTTCAATTTAAATATTAAAAATTGAAAATTTTATATAAGGTCATCCTAATCATATCCCAGTTCCTCGTCTCTACCTTTTATTATAGATGGATATAGTAGGTCTGTGGGAGTAAATGGTGACTCCCCAACACCCCCAGGAATAGTTTCTAGACCAAAACAACTTCCACAAGAGAAAGAATGGCAAGAAGCTTGCTTCACAATGCAAGATTGATTAAAGGTTGAATATGCTTCAATAAGCTTGAATTGATGCAATTGATTGAATGCAAATGTACATGATATGCCTTGCTTATAAAGGAAAGGTTGAGAGATAGGATTAGACAAGATCATGACAAGTGTCTTAATCCTATGACATGATACAATCAACAAACTAATCACCTAAGAATCAACCAATACTAGCTAGATAAGATAAGTTCTAAA
>VDFB02093879.1:0-20986 GCA_007258455.2 Sequoia sempervirens | reverse complement strand
ATAATTACATATCAAATTTTATAAGCACCCACAATATCAAATTATACATATTTCATCATAAATTTTCATCGGATTTTGCAATCAAATGAGTTAGTGAGCTCAGACTAGCTTTTCACAGTAATATATCATCAATAGAATACCAAAAGAATGAGTTGGAAGTGCATCAAATATTATAATACATGGCCACCATTAAATTTGTTCACTAACTAACAAGATGAAAATGAAACTAAATAGTAAATAAGATGAATTGAAATGAAATATGGAGGTTGAATCATACACACCTAAAGAGAAATACAAATAAATTGCCAAATTTCAATGCTTTCTTGTAAATTTTGTTGCATAATGTCTCTTACAACAACTCATCTCTCTTTGAAAATGAGAGGATGCCCCTATTTATAGTTTTCCAAAACCCAAATGAATAGCAAGGATTGATCTACAATGAGTGGCCTAGATTTACTTTAGCCTAGGGTTTTCACAATCTCTCGCACAAGTGTAATATTTCACAATATAAAATTGACCACTATTTTGTCTTTTCCCTATTTTTTCTTTTAGCCATTTTCGTCCTGTAGCTTATTTTGTCTTTTAGTAACTTTTTTCTTATAGCTGGAGACTATAAATATTTGTCTTCTATTAAATTATTTCCAGCTTCCTTTTACTTGATGGCATATTGGGAAAACTTCTTCAACATCTTCAAGAGCTTGCAGCTAGTCGATAAGTTTGATTTGTTGACCTTGAAAGCCATTACTTTGAACTCATCCATCAATTCATCATGTTTCCCCACATAGTAGCTTCTCATTTTGATTACCCTATCGGCATGGTTGAAGACCATTGCTACAAAATTCAAGGAACTTCCCAGAAAATCATTAGTGATTTCCCCTTGCATCTTCTTGTTGAAAATCTACCTAACAAGTTCGTAATCCAACTTTTGGGCTCGTATCTCAGCCCCTCTGAATACTTCCAAAATATCATCACATTCAAATAGGTACTCAATAAATTTTGAATTAACAGTCTACAGATTTGGTAATGCCTTCTTAAGAACCTCTCTTCGGAAATCGAAGATGTAAAAACATGCTTCTAATAGATCATGTTGATCCTTGGGAAGACCCAATTCTCGCTATAATACCTCTACTGATAATCTCTAAATGGATCATAGTTTTGGGAATGGCATAGCATATGTTCCTAGAAAATATTTGTAGACATCCATTTCTTTCTCAGTTTCATTCTTCAAAACACTAAAAGTATTATACATTTCAACTAGGTAATTTGTTTCCTTGACACCCATTTCTGTTACCTTCTTGAACCAATCTAAGGTGGACCTGGTCCATGTCTTCATTCTTTCCATATTGCCAATTTCTTCTTTGGATGATAGGGTAGGCACTTGGGATTCTACTAGAGCTTCTACTCTAAATGTGGTCCATTGTTGTATGAATGCAGTCAATTGTTCTACTTGTGCCTTTTACTCTGCCTTGGTAGCTTGGTCCCTATCTATTTGATGCGGGATGGTAGTGAATGATCCCTGGAATTCATCAATCTTTTATGCTCTGGAAGCAGTTCCAAGATTGATAGAAGTTATCTAGTGGTCTTTAGCTTGGATGGTCCTTGCATCCTTGTCCACTATTGAGGTATTCACTTGGAGAATGTGGGATCCCAATGCATCTATTGTGATATGGGATCTAATTTTTGGCTTTTTTTTTCTCCCATGTCTTGACTTGTACTCGAGCCAATATGGCCTCAGGAAAGCCTTAGGATCTTGAAGCACTAGATCCTTGCTCTTAAATTGTTGCTCCAACCATGAGGGGATTTTTGCTTGTTGATCAAGGGATGTAGTGTTGAATTCATTATTTGTATTTGTTTGATCCTTTTGAGGGTCTTCCCATTCATGCCTGGGAGTGTCTTTCACGTTATCTTCTTCATCATCCTACCCCTCCTCCATTATGGCCTTCCCTTTGTCAAGATTGGGTTGTGCTCCTTGGGAAGACTCCATGGTTCTTTTCTCAATATCGTCGTCTTGTGCTAGATCTTCATTTTCATTATGCTCAATCTTAGCTTCTTGAGTGGGCTCAACATTCTTCATAATCTTTCTCTTCTTCCAAAGGCACTTCTTCATATTGTTGAACCCTGTCTCATCCGGCCTCTTGGAGTTCATCACCCTTTTTAACACTTTCTTCCTGCATTATATTAACCTATGGGTTATTCCTTTCCTCTTTGGAGAGGTGCTCTTCTAGACCTACCTCTTTATCATCATGCTCTTTATCTTGCTCATCATCGAGCTCATTGTCAGAAGTTTCCACATCATAATACTTATCAAACCTACTTAGATCTCCATCTTTGGGATTTTTCTGCCCCTCTTCATTTGAAGAAACCTCATCTAGGTCAAAAATTATTAAACCATCATCAACATGCTCATGGTCATCATCTCAGTTTGAGTCTTCAAGCTCCTCAGTGATATTAGTCATTTCTTTGAGTTTCTCCTTGCTTCTTCTCTCCATATCCTCACATATCTACATGGTTTCCTCCCTTTTTGGTGGCACAGTAGGAGGTGGAGGGATTGGTAGTGAAGCTGTGAGCTGAGCCATGAATCATTTGACTTCAAGAGTCATAATGGTTTGGGATATGTGTTGTAGATAAGTGGGAAAGGTCTCAAGAAATGAATTAGGTGTCATAGGAATAGTAGGCATAGAACACATTAGGGTGGAGAAAGTTGGAAAGAGAGGTGGGAGCGAGGAAGATGATAAAGTGAGATGTGGTCAAGGAGGAGGAGTCAACCACAAACAATGGTATAGTCGAAGAAGCAGAGGTAAGGTGAAAAAATATGTCCACATTGGGCGAAGATGATATGGTCAATGATGGAAAAGTGGAAGGAGATTGTGGAGCGGTAGTAGTTGGAAGTGGGGGAGAGTTATGTGGAGGTAATTTAGGTCCTCCTTCCTCCTCCAGTGGTGAGGATTCCTCCTCGATGGTAGGAATTTCAAGAACAAAAGTTCCTATCCTTTTAGATATCTTAGGGGGCCTCTACCCCTCAACTTCCTTTTTGGTGCATACCTTTTATTTGGCTTGTCATTCTAGTCCATCTTTCCTTTTCTTGGACCAAGTTACTAGTGGAAACTTTGGAGCCTCTATCAAATAACTTGCGTTGATGTTGCTATCTATTTCACTCTTGATATCATCTTCTAGATCCCCATATGTTAATTCAACACCTTGTTCTTGTAATTGAGCCACTTGGCTATCTAACCACTTCTTGGTTCGTTGCTCCACTAGGCCTGTGATTGTGTCTAAATTAGGAACCTCTGGCTTAGAGTAGTCAATTGTTAGCAATGACACTTTAGAAATAGCATTATATAATTATCCAAAGTGCTATCATCCTTGGCCACTTGATCAAGAACCAAAAATAAATCAATAGATTTTACAAACTTTGTTGTCATCCTCATGCAACATTGTCTTCATACTTCATGTTCATCATCACAATTCACCCAAAAGTCTTCAATATGGGGCCTTTGGGAATGTTTCCTTCCAACCTATTTCTTCAATTTTCCTAGAGGGTCCAGGCCTCTGCGCTTTGTATGTGACTCAAGGTTATACTCTGCAATTTCCTTTTCTATGTATTCTGCACAAGGGGCAGTGGGGAATTAATACACTCCTTGACCAAAAATAATGGGTTATAGGACCCCAGCATGGTGCTTATCTTGCAATAGTGAATTGGTCATCTACAGTTATTGAGTAAGTTCCAGCAAGATTATCCTATCACTAGGGTACCTTGGAAAAAGGCATGGAAACCCCGAGAATCCTTTAGCTCTTATATAAGTAAACTTAGGAAATTGGATAACCCAATATCCAAAATTCTTAATCAAGGCCTTTGCATAGTGCAACAACCTTTTTCTATAATCGTTGGATAGTTTCCGCATGATGTGCATGATGAAGGCATCATTTACCCACCTATAGTCCTTATAATTTTTGTATTACAACTACACATAGCAATCATAGACAAGGGTTTGTCCCTTCTTTGTTCCTAGTTAACCTACACAATTTATCCCAGGGTTGTATTGAAAATTAATTGGCAAGAGGTATACAACATATAAGAAGTCATATAGAACTCCTTAGTCTTCTTAAATGCAACAAACTGATTATGCAAATTATCACTTATTATCTTAGCCTAGTGGAATTTTGCTTCACGCCTAAGGATATCCTCTACAAAATACCACATTCATTCTTCAAAGAGTTAGGAGGTTGGGAGTCTTATCACTCTGCTCAAGAGCATCACAAGGTCCTTGAATTCCTCCATGAAGTCACTCCGATAAAGATTTTGAGGCACTTTATTTGCATTAGCCCTCTTCTGAATCAGCCATGTTTGATTTATGGTTCTCTTACAACCCATGGGGTCTACTTTCCACACATTATGAGCATACTCCTTTGAAGCTTCCTCCATTTTATCGAATGAGGGGATTCCAAAAAGTTCTCCTGATTGACATAGGAGTCAAGTCAGCCAACACCCTCCTGTCTACAATGATTATTCTCCTTGTTGGTTAGTGGTAACATTCTCTACATCCAAAAATCAACTCTAGGCTAATTAGAGCTGAAGGGAAGCTTGTTTCCCTTGCGATCCCACTTTTCTTGAATTTTCGTGCTTCCTCGGTTATCAAGCTAACCAAGACCCATTATCTGAATTCATTTATGTTGACATGACCTAAGTCTGTTTCTTTCACCTTATCCCATTGTGAGACAATCTTTGAGGTGCACTCGACCCCATGGAACTCTTTCTTCATTTTAGCCTTTTTCATTTCTCCTCTTGTAGCCTTTGTGCTCTTCTTGTCCTAGTCACTCTTCTTAGTTGGTTCCATAAATCTTGCACAAAGAACTCATAGTAAATGCCTTGATAAATCAAGAAAGAGTGAAACGTTGGTTTGATCATGCAAAAATATTGTTAAATGCATCCATTTACCTTAGAGGAATCATTACATTCATTAAATTCTATCATTTTTTGATCATTTGCAAGATTTGTGAATTTGTAGACTAGAGAGTGTAGGTTTTTGTCATGCAGATGCCTTGGATGTTAATGTTGTTAGAAATGTCTTAGAGCACACAACAACTCGTAAACATCATTTTGCAATAACTTTTGCATAAGGATAATACATTGAGCTATTTTGATGGGGATCCATTAAGTCATGAGCAAAATGTAGGTTGAAGTGCTTGAGATCAATTTGCTTGGTCAAATTTTCCCCTCAGGCTTGTGCGGGAAACCTTGATGCAGTAGGTGCCATCCAGAAAGCCATTTGATTTTTTTCGTTAAGACTACTTCATGGATTGTGGCATTCTGCAAATGTCTTCTTGCACCTCCATTTTTGCAATGGTTCTATGCTTGGAAAGATTTGAACTAATCATTTTGGCATGCAGAAAATAGGATAGCAAGTCATGTTAAGTCATTGTGCTTGAGATTTTAGTCATTTGGCAAAGTGCGGTAACTTGGCATGCAGGCATTGTCTAATGTGAAGTAGTTTTTCAATGATACTAGGTTCACAGAGACTCGCATGTGAAGTCCCACATGGGATAACTCGTAAGGCCTTTACACTCCAATGTTCCATAATTGATTAATTGAATAGCTCATTTAGCACGTGGGGAAATTGGTCTTATGACTCAAGAAGTTGTTTGGGTGATGCAGAAAAGGAAGACGAGGAAGTCATCCACCCAGAAGCCATCAAGGTTGGCATTGTTAGTAAATAATTTGGGATGAGCATCATTCCACAAATGGAATTCTGCATGAGGAAGTCTGCACTGGGTTCCTCACTTCAAGTTTTCATTTCTTATTCAAAAGGTCAACGTAATGATGTCAATTTTTTTATCATGAAAGTTTATCTTTGAGCATGTGCAGAGAAGGTGAGGGTGGAAGCCACCAAATGGAATGTCATCTATGTTTTGTCATTAACAATGTCTTAGGCCAAATATACTTCTGCCCACGACATCCCACACGAGACAATGAAATAGAGGTTTTAGGACTTGGTGGTTTCAAGGTTTTGGTTTTGTTTGATATTTGTGGAAATGGTTGTGGTGGAATCCATTGGTCAGAGAGTCATTATGATTTCACCGTTTGAAAGATGACTTGGGTGTTATGACCTTCTACCTGTAGCTTCCTGCAGGGGAAGTTCCATAGAGGTCTAAATACTTAGTAATCCATCATTTTGACTCATGTTAGTGAGGATTGATGATGCAAAATCCTATGATGCTCATGCCCTTAGAAATGGAAATTCAAGGATGATCACCTGTGCATGAAAACTTGCAATGATTTAGCACTTAGAGATTTTCTTAGGCTGAGGGTTTGCTAACTATTGATAAACTATGGTTTGAATTTTGAGTGCAATGGATTTTGTTTTAGCTATGAATCTCATTAGGATGTAATTATAATGTTGTTGTCCATTCATTTTAATCATGTTTAATCAAAACCCTATCATGGATTAAACAACCCTACATTCCATGGCTCTAATGAGCTGATAAACCTTAGCAGTGTCCCCCCTGGTGAATTCAAATAACATAGAGAGGAAAATTTCAAATGCTCAAGGGTGAAAATGACAGGTTGAGCACCCTTATTTATAAACTTTGGCACCATTAGCGTGGACATTTAATGAAGATTTTGAAAAACACACATGAAGTACGAGTGCAAAAAAATGAAGGGAAAATTTCACAGAGATGGAAGATCATGCAAAAAAAATGAGGGGTGGGTGCCACAGGGAACGATGTTGTGGGGACAACACCCCACAAATGAAAACCCATGAGGAGATTCCCACAAATAGAGAAAGAAGGAACAACTTCCACATCGTGAAAACTTGCAAATATTTTCCCACAACTCCCCCAAATTTCATGAAATTTGGAAAAGGGCTAAGCATAGTGGGATTGTGCAATTTGAAGGAACTTTAACCAACTAGGTCAAAAATGTAGGGCACAAAATATAAGGCAACCATGAACTAACCCACCAAAAAGGAAAAACCAAAGGAGGGGGTCCCCGGTCCAAGTGGGGTGTGTGTGCAAAAGGTAGAACAAATGCCATGTATATGCACAATAAAAAATATATGTCCAAAAATGCCATATAGGCTTACACCAAAGGACCCCAAACAATAGACATTCCCTTCCAGGTGAAGAAAATAGATCACAGGCGACCTTTGATCATCAGGGGGATGGAGATGTGTATGACTACACAATCTACTTTGAACTCGAGGGTTGGTCCTATTTAATTCTTCATGGAGTTTTACCTATTATAATAAAACATATAGACATTAATATATAGAAATTACATTATAAAAAATGAAATATCTAACAAAATAATCACTTACCACCTCCAAATGATCTCCCCTCACCTGTATTAGTGTTATTCTCATATTGTGGCATTACAAAGTCCTATATAAACCATCAAGATAGAAATTAAACCACAAATCAATAATCATTCAAGAATTTTCAATAATAAACAACTCTAACAATGAATGTAATTTTAAATTTACTAATCTTCCTCATACCCCTATCAAAGGTATCAAGCTGTCTATTGCAATAAAGACAACATGCTTCATTTTCGTATCAATATCGAGAGGAGTCTCTACTTGCATCATTTGAAAAATAGAAAAACATTATTCAATTATGAAAAATAGAAGAGTTATGTATCTCATGGCTTATAATGTATGAGGCAATCAAAAAAAATTTGAGTACTTATTGAACTATATATTGCTTTGAAAGGTTTTGCATGTTTCATGAGGACAATTTCAAAGTAAAGGATAGCCACAAGATGACAGTCCTAGAGACAATTGTATCATGCAAGCAAGGGACAATATCATGATTACATAAAGAATTTATGGAAACCTTTGTTGATGTGAAGTGTGAAGAATTTTTGAAGTGGGGATAATATTTATTGAAATAATGTAAAGCACGATAGTGAGATGCATGAAAAGAGGCAATAATGAGCATTGTTGGACCAACTAATAAAAAAATGATGTAGTGATAGTGAGCAATGAGGGGATTTTGGTCCTAAGATCTTGATAAAAATTCACACCTATGAAGACGCTCCATGATTTTCATAAACCCTCAAAATTATATTCATATTCATGGGTGAATCACAAATAAGAGATAGATAAGAAATGGAATGAGATATATTCATTGTATAGTGGATAGTGTAATACTTAGATAGCTTGAGTAATGATCGCAAGGAGAAATGATGAATAAAGGAAAAAAAAATTAACAATAAAGGATATAGCATAAATGAAAAACTGTAATAGGAAAATTACATAAGACTTAATATGATAGTCTAAAGTCACAAGATAGAATAAGATAGTCACATGTGTTTCAATACCAAATAATTATTCAAGGGATAATTGTGGAAGATTATTTTTTATGAGGAGATACTTTATATGTTTTCAACCAAGATACCTCAAGGTAAAGAGTGCATAAAAGTCACAAATGTGGTGGTAATCACATGAAATCTAATGCTACAAGATAGTATCATAGGAGAAGCAACAAATTTAGTACATGGTATAAGAGGAACATGTACATTTTATTATTAAATGATACTTTAGAGTGGCAATGCCCTTTTAATGATCATATTCATAAAGGATAGTCCTTGTGAAGGGATAGAAAGAGGGTATATATTTCTAAATGATAAGTGGACATTACCTTGTCTATGAAGTAGATAATATTGAAGATAATTAATAGAAGATGATAGTATACAGTCACGAAAGCAAGAGAGTAGTCCTCTATGATGTCAAACACTTCAAAGGTATAAATGAAAGTCTACAACCAAAATGTATCAATGCAATAACATAGTCATCATGATAAGTATACTTTAACATAGGAAAAGGGTAGTAATAAGAACAATATCCTAAGCAACATTCATGAGCCCAATAGTGAGCAGAGAGATGGTATGCTACAAGCTAGTGATGACAGTTAGGAGGATAAGAGTGAAATGGTATGTTACAAGCTATTGATGCCACTATCCTATATTTTTGGAGGTTAACAACATGAGAAAATGAAATTCAAAGATTATGAAGTGCATAACAACTTGAAATCAAATTAATCAAAAAGTACAAAGCATACTTACAAACTATCTAGAACCTTCAAATCATTAAACAATATTCAATTACAAAAAAAAAAAAAAAATTAAAATTATAATAGTCTATGTTACCCGAGTGAAACTTCAATGCCCACCTCCACTGGCAAGTGTTGTCGTTGAATCTCCACTATTAACCTATTCAACATACAAAATGAGATATAAGAATACCATTCATATAACATTTAGATATTCACATGTAATATTTATAATTCTTTACTAGTTACATACCTCTGCAGTACATGTGGCCATGTAATAAGAAGGTGGAGGGCCACTAAAAAAAGAGTGAACAATATGACACCAAATTTTCATTATAATCATTCAACTAATTTAGTTAACCTTGTATTTCAGAAATAAAATTTAATAAATTAAATTTAATGAATTTGCTAACATTTACTTGACTATCAAGGTTGAATGCCTCATTAAGGAGGGTATCTATCATCACCATCTGATCAACTGTAGATGTACCCTAGGCACCAACATCCTAACTATGCACAAGATCATAAGCACAGAGTGACCTACAAGCCTGAATAATGAGGTGGAACTCTACTCCCCAAAGACTCGCCTAACTCACCCTGTGCTAGAGGACTAGTATGTTGTATGAGGCTTTGGGTAAGGGAACTAATCAACTACAATGTATCGCCCTTAGCACTCTCCTTCACAATATAAGGGATAGTCACATGGTCATATGCTAGTCTAGTGAGTGCTTATCTCACTGGTTGTTGTGGTTCAATACGTGCCCCCACTCTATCTTGTGCAGAACCCTCACCTCTACCCTAGAAGCCTCGTATGTCAAAATAGTTTGGTATTTTATTTGAGGACAAGCTCATAGTAGAGTTTCCTTAAAAAATATCGTGGCACCTCATTTTTGATTCATAGAGGTTGGTCAAAAACCATTGAACACCTCCTCCAAAAATTGTTCTTTATCCCTTGGTGGTTGCACCAATGGATAGAGAACCTCTTTCTTGAAGGATGTAAAGGTTGATTCATTCCAGGGTTTGTGAATTGTGCACACAAGTCAAATTTTGTAATTTTTTCATCTTTAACTTGTTTATAGGATAATTTATCTGCATAAAATTCTCTAAACTTTGGTGTCTTCTCTGACCAACTACTTATTTGATTGCTAATTTAATCTACATGTAATATTATTGATTCAAGTGATTGAGCAAGTGTGGTTCTATGCGAGGTTAATCTTGCATGATCTTTCAACCTTGTAATTAACTCCTCAATTTGTTTTTTATTATTTTTTAATTTTCCCCATTAAACTTTCTTAAGTTCTTGGAGTGTGTTGAGGAATTGTTGGAGGTGTTCATTAGGATTATTCTTTAGGAGGGTTTTCAACTTGAGGTGAATTAGGATTTTGAGGAGGAGAATGAAGTGCATTATCATTTCCGAAAAATTAAATAAATTTACATTAAAAAATATTAAATATACCTATTTAATAAAAAATTGACACAAAAAGACAATAAAAACTTACTTTTGTGACCTCCCTGGCATCATGGTGGAATTTTGATGAAGATTCAATGAAGAAATGGAGTGGTTTGAGTCTTCTAGAATGCAAGTTGTAGAGGAAATTGGAAATAGTAGAAAATGATATGAAATAAAGTTTGTTTTTATTGTTTATATAAACCAAAACAAACTTGTGCTATAATGCGAGTGCATTTTGGCCTTGTTTCCTCCAAGCCATAACACAAGCACATTTTGGCCTTGTAGTGGCTGAGACTAAGGTTCAATCACTCCAAGCCATAACACACTCGCGTTTTGAATTTTTTTAAAAAATTAAAAGGGTTGGCCATTTTTTGGCTCCCCATCTTTTTGCACCCACCCTTGAAAAAATATATTGACCAATCACCACCACAACACTTCTACTCAACAACCTCTGATACCTTTAGCTCACTACATTTAGCACACTTCCTTACTCACACATATACTATTACCTTCAGCTCACTACTTTCATCACACTTCATATACTTCTTTACATACAAAAAATCACTCATACGCTTTGCAAAAGACTTCATATTCCATTTATATCCTCTACAAGCTTAAAAATTTTCTCCTTTGTCAGCCAAGATAAAACATATAACAATGCGAGATGTGCATTGACCATAACAAGTCAGCTCCAAAACATTTGTGGTAATAGGGAATCTCATGTGATTCAAACCAAGAGATATTCATGACCTATTTCTCCATAGAACACATCTTCAAATTGGTGCACACTTCCAAACATCTAACATAATCATCTCAACTTACTAAGTCAGCTCAACAAATACTTATCCTTCATATTAGCTCTAAATCAAGAGCAGTATTAGAGAAAGGAGAATAAAATCATGCATATCATGTCATGAAAACTATATGCCTTGCCAAACATTCCTATACACCCCTTTTACCAATTCATACCATTTAATGTTGACATAGCCACTTGAGCATTGATGTCAGCATCCCAAATACACTTTGGTTACATAGACTTGGTGTAGAACATTGAAAAACATGCTTGTAGTAGGAAAATCACTTGAAACTTGAATTAAGCATACCGACATACCATATATTCAAATGTAGAGAAATGTGGAGCATTCCTCAGATCCTTCTTAACTACAACAACATAGACTTCACTCTGCTAGCTATGGAAACATACATAATTCACATCTGCCTATGTCTAACTTCTGAACCCCAAGGCTATATCATCAAATGTAGAGGAATATGGAGCATTCTCCCGAGATTCTTCAATACAACTTCCTAAGCCACTGACTACATGAAAATATTTCATATCTTATGTAATGTTTTACATCAAGGGGTAAAGAACATGTAACCATTCACAACATTATAGATAACAATTATAGCACTCTTCATCAACATGAAGAAACTACAACTTCTTCATATCAACATTCATATATTCATGAGCAATAGGAGTACAACTATGTACATCATGCTTATGACATTCATCATCATGTCCAACACTTCACAACACTTTTGATCACGCATTGATTGCATCACATGCAACCTTCCACAATACCACTCTATTGACATCAATGACAACACCTACAACAATAGTTACTAAAAAGAATACACAAGATTATTTACATAGAAAAATCCTTTTAGGAGAAAAAATTCACACTCCAAAGCATGAACCAATTGCATTATCAAAAATAAAGTTTACAATACAATAATTAAGGAGATGTCCTTACAAGAGTATTACTAAAATGTAAAACTAGAGAAATTTTGGTAGTACAATACTACCTACAAATCAATCATACAAGCCATATATAAATTCAAACCAAGCACCCAATACATAGGAGATTAAATATATGAAACCATAAGTGGTAAAACATAAACCATGGTCCAATACCATGACCCAAAAATGACATCTTAGTCTATGCCTCAAATTTGAATACCCCCTCCATGATAAGTCAAGATGCTAAAAATAGTAGATTCCCTTACGTTGTCATAATGCTCAAATTCATCATAATCCACTCACCAAATCAGACACTCCATTTTGGCTCTATAATGTCTCTCAATAGATGCTCTATGACATAATAAGATGTGTCATATAGTTTTTATAGATTTCTAGTCAACAATGTAACTCTCATACAATCATGTTCTTGCACCTCATAATATCTCTTACACCACTAACCTCTTCATATACGCTCTTACACATCATTCATGATAAGATATTCTCTTATATACCATTATGGTTATCATAATAAGACATATATACACATGGAATATGGCCAATTCATACATGGGAGACCCTTTTCTATGCAGGCTTACAAATAATAAATAAATATAATATTAATTATTGATTTTAAACATTAAAATTGTAAGTTCATACACTTATCCCACTACTAGCAACACAAATTGTTGATCTCATTAATATGATTGCTTCTCATAGATTCCCAAGTTCATGTACATATATATCATTTTTCCCATATTTATATCAAGAAACCAACAAGGGCCAAATAATTATAGAACCATGTCATGGTTGGGCACACCTTGAGTGAGCTATTTGCTATAGTGTTGGATGATTTAATTTCTAGATGTGTAGATTTCAAGAAACTATGTGCCAACAGACAAGCATGGTGTTGGCCTCCTCTAATGGCTCAATAACTAAGCCCTGAGAGTTGTAACTTAGAGATTGGACATCTGTACTAAGTATTTATCTTACTCATCATGAAGGTGCATTTCATTGTCAACCCAGGGATGTAAACTTGAAATGGGTCAGCACTGTATGTGCACTAGGACTCCACTGCAGTCATCCTTAAACTAGAAAAGAAATAGTACTGAAAATAAAATGCTAGAAAGAAATTAACATAAGCACTGAGCATGAATCAACAATTACACTGGGCATCAACAACTAGACTGGAAATGGATGACAGAAATAGAAATCTCAGCAAACAAACAACAAACTACTATGTCTACCTTGGCTGCAGGAACAGTCACATAACATAGTTCTAGTGGTTGCAGGAACATACAACTACTGAAACCAAAACTAATTACTGAATAGAAAAATAACTTTTAAACTAAATGGGTGAAATTCTCACCAAGTGGGACCCCTTGAGTGAGTCTTCCTTAAGCTAACTCAGATGCAACAAATTAAAATATCATTTTATTCCTTGAAAACATGATTACAACATATCAACAATATGATTGTATTACTTAAACTGGAAATGCAAGTACAATCTCAGAACATCCAACCTTATGAAAAGGGGCATATGACCATTATTTATAGAGGTAAAAGCTTCTAATTAACCCTAACTAACTAGGTAGTCCACTCCAACAAAATAGGAGGATGCCATTTATTGAAAGCATAGAAAAGAGAAGAAGTTGTGCATGCACTAGATTTGGTCAAAGTAGACATGCCCCAACAAGGATCCAACACAACACACTTCCTAGATTTGCTCAACTAACAAACATGATAATTTAAAAGGTAGTTGCAATCTTTCATTCAAGCTAGGAATTTCCCTCCATTGGAAGTTTCCCTCCATTGAGAGTTTTCCCTCCGTAGACCTATTAATGATCATCCTTTTGACTTCCTTAGTAACCAACTAGCTGGTAGGAGTTTCTTCCACTTTGCAAGCTTCGTTTACATCAACATCTTAATGTGAACCTACATAATGGCATTAACACACACAAACAATTGCATATCCATAATTACCTTAAAGTAACATCCATTCAACCACATGTAAAATTAACATAGATAATTCACATAGCATGTTAATGTCATCAAAAGTCACAAGGATAAGTTTATGCCCAAGGTTTATGGATTTAAGGAAATAACATGGAGAATGTCAATAACCAAGTGCCAAAGTCTATACTATCAACAACAAATATATGATAAACTCCATCAAAATTGAGCCATTAATTGGACTCATCACATGGTTTAGAAATAATCACCAAACAATAGATCATACATTGACACTAAATTTTTAAGTGAAGATGAAAGAGATCACATGCTTAAGGTTCATTTTTGTTTTGCTGATTTTTGAAAGCCTTTTGAAACTACTTCTAGACAATTTTTAATTCAATGGCAAGTGAAGACTTAGAAATTAAAAAATAGTTGGTCGCTCTTTGCATAACACTTTATGAGATGGTGGTTGGTTAGGTTCAAACTCCTATTGAGTATACAAAGGATAAGATTAGAACCATTTGTATTAAATAGGGTTGAGCACTTTAACCTACTTTATTCAAACTTTGCATGGATGAATTGGAGATCATTAGACATTTAGGTAAAACAGTGAATGGTTGTATTCTTTATGATATAATCATCACTATTTGATTTTTTTTGTAGATGAAATAATTCTCATGTCATACGATATTGAATGCTTAAATTCATATACTAATGTACTAAGTTTATTTTTTATACTCGTGGTTTACAAGTGAACTTGAGTAAAAATAAGATCATGGTTTTTAATACAACTAATCTGAATGAAGCACATACGACTAATCTCATTTACAAAGGAAATTTGGTTGAAGTAGCTTCCTCTTATATTGACCTTGTCATGTCTTCCGCTAGACCTCCCTTTAATATGCTCCTTCTTGTAAAAGAGATAATGTGCAAGGATTATTCTACACTTAATACACTTGAGAGATAATGTTTTAAACTCCAATTTTAGAATTCCATTAAACAATTGAGTATCTTCCAAACCTTAGTGTCACTAGCAATCTTATATGGCTATGAGATTTGGGGGCCTTGAATTCATAGTACTAGGTAACTTGGGTTGACAAAGTTCTTATTTCCATGTTGACCAAAAACTTGCAAGCAAATTGATTAGTTCCATATATAATTATTTTGGTTGAATTTGGTATTTATTCCCTTTATACAAATTATATATTCTTTGCATGACATTTCATCATAGATTAAGATGTATGGTAGATACAATGATTGAGCATAATAGATATCCATGCAAGACTCTTCAATCATCTATGAAGTTATGCCGACAAGGGATAAAGAACACTAAGTATCCATAAAGTATGGGTTTCTTGGAGGAAATTGACAATGATATCAATCTTCCTCCTAATACCTCATGCATCAATGCTCCCCACATATTTGAAAAAGATGTTCATAGAGGTATTAGAGATGTGATCTACATAGACTTAATCAAATCAACTTGAGAAAAATCAATAGAACTATTATCAATAAAAATGCACCATTGCTCCAAGAATTATTTTCAAATAGAAAATTGGCATGCATTATTTCTCATAAGTACACTATGGTTACTTTTGGTTTTTGACTTCCTTTGGGTCAATTGCAAGTATGATCTCATTAACTTAACATAGATTCGTGGCATTTTATTCTCAAACATTTAACATATTTGTAGACTTTGCAAGAATGAACCAGAATTTGTAGAATGAACCACAATTAGAAGAGAATTTTGTATTTAGATGTCTAGTGCAACATGAGATTTTATGGTAGGTTTTAATGGTTTTTTAGAGAAAATCGTGGTTTTATATGATAACTATTCATTGTGAGAATCAAAATTATGTAGCTCTATTCATTAAATAGATGACCCAAAATAAAATTAGTATTTTTAGGAGTCATCAACACAACTTCTTACTTCATTTTTATCCTTCAAAATTCTTGTCTTCATCTTCAACTTTAGTGGTACAATCAAACTCACTATGAATCATAATTTATCCTTTTTTTTCTTATAAACTTTTAAGTTAATTTTTTTTTTTATTAAGATCCCATTAACCTAATTTAATTGCTAGTAAACATAATATATAAGTCAAAAGGTTGTAGCTCAATTGGTTGAGCACAATTGGTGAGGATGATGGTATGTTGATAAAAAGTCATTCGCCAACATTCAAACCCCTAGAGGTGTGTATGGGCCAAGACTGACACGTGGGTGATTTTGATAGATGGGATATTTCTGCACTGGTTGCATAGCTGAATGACTTCTCATTTAGATATATGTTACCTCATATTTTTCTAATCCACTCTATAAAGAATCTATGTAATCTGAATATTGATAAGTAGAAGATATCTTTTGCCACAGCATGTCAAATTATGAATCAATGAATTTGATTTGAAAAATTACACACTAATCTGAATATTTTCATTAAAAGAACAATAATCCATAAATTTCAAATTCCTGTACATACACAAACCCTTTATAAAACTACACTATAAGAAGTATTTGCTAAATAGTATATACGAATTCTCATCACCCATACACAGGATAAAACTTAGAACTCTTTGATTGACCTTTACAATCAGGGATGGTAGGTTTCATAGTCCATAATGATGAAAAAAGTCGCACATCTTTCTTGAATCTGAAATGCAAGTAAAGATAACAAGATTATCTGCATCCAAATGAAATTAACTTAGTGCCTTGTACACTACCGTAGATCTCCAGAATAGAAAATGCATAATCAATCAGCAGTCATAAATTGAACGAGTGCATTAATCACAATTTCATATCTGAATTTACAAACCAAGGAAGCCCATGTCAGAGTCATTGTGATTTCCCACCATGGATTTACAGCCAGGCAAATAGAGAAATGTACAGGAAGTCACTTACAGAGCAACAACTCTATATACAAAAAAAGTAAAAGCCCATCTTCTACACTTAGCCATACTGACAGATTAAGAGGGGCTTCACTCCTTTGAAGAGGAGTCAGCAGAAGCCAAACGAGAAGCAATGGCAGAATGATACATCAGATCATGAAAACTTGAAGTAGATCGAAGGGTTTTTCTCAGTAATTTTGCCTTCTCTGGAGTGAAACTCACCGCCACAACCTTGGATTGTCTCATCACTGAAATCTCCTCCTCATTACTATTGCTCTCCTTTTCTATGGCTTTTCTTGTCTTCTGCACAACAGAAGATTCAACAGAGTCCCTGCTGCTGCCCTCCTCAGCCCATTTTTCATCAGCAGACAACCCAAAAAGAGGAAGCCGCAATCTTGATTGCAGCCCCTTGCTAACAAAATCAAATTTTATCTTCACTGTTTTCTTTACCCCACCCTTCACCTTCTGATCCTTTGAATTTGAGCAAAAACATACCAAAACCTTGGGAGATCCATATCCAGCACCCTTGTGCGCAGAAGGGTTTCCTCTACCGCAGACAATCCTTCTCTGGGAGAGGCTTCCATAATCTGAAACTCCAAATAAAGCGGCAGCCATTGAAACCAGTTGGGTTAATGCTCACAAACAAAAACCTAGGAGAGGTTAAATCAGACCTGCGGAATCTGTTAGTGTATTGATGCTTTCCGCATCAGAGGTATATTCTGATATAATATTACGTCATTTTTCTGAGGTACCGTGTGGGCCCTCTGGGAATGGCTGTGAAGATAAGGTTTGGTCGTTGGTCAGGCCGGTATTGCGCCCCACCCTCCAAACGACGGGCAAGGTTGATTATAACATGTCGGCGGTTTCCACTAAATAATGGTTGGTTGTTTTTTTGAAACGGCACATCGTAGGTGGGGTTTTATTTTTGGATTATATTATTTGTGATTAGTTTGTATCAATGTTTCGATTACATTTATGATTCATCAGCATGTCTTCTGATTACATTCTATGATCCATCAATATGATGTAAAAAAGAGCTCCATGGGAAAATCATATATTTGGATCACAATCTGTGATCCATCAACAAGATGTAAAAAAGAGCCGCCACGGGTAGTAGAGTTGGCTTCGATAGTGGGTTTGCTCCTCATTGGTCTTGGGTTTGACTTTGCTTTCGGGTTAAAGAGGTTTAATCTAAAAGTACAACATACCTTCATCAATTTGAACTGTGAAAATTTAATATCAAGTTGAGGTTTACTAATTTTTAATAGAAAATTTAATTACGTTGAGAGACGTCTTACAATGGCATTTGGTGTGTTAAAAAAAACTCTACCTTAAATCAAGAAGAGTTCTTCACATCGTGACCCTTCATGTGTTTTTTTAATGTAAATCTTGATATTAATAAAAATAATAATAATAATAATAATAAAAAACAGGTTATAAAATACTAACTTCCAATCTATTAAATATTTATTGATTCATTATTAACTCATCAGCATTGCAGGAGAAAGGTTTGGAAACTATTTTCACATAACCATTTTAATGTGAATGCATAGTTTGCCACTGAAACCAACCAATTCATTTTTCTACTGCACAGGCAACCAGAGGCCTTGATTTGCGTCTGCTTGCATATTGAAGCCATGATCGAGGTAAATTTTTTTAAACACTCCATTCTTCTCTTATTCAATCTAGGCATGTTACTTTCTACTGTGTTATGCTTGATTGATATGTTCTATTGCGTTGTTTTTTCATTCGGGTCAGGCTTAGCTTGGATGAGATGTTCAATCTAGTGCGCAGTGTAGGAGAAGAATGCATTCAAGAAAGTGAGTTGTTGGCCCTCTTGGAGAAAACAAAGGAGCCCATCTGCTATGCTGGCTTTGAAGCCTATGGCTAGGTGCATATTACTCAGGTATGTTTTTCCATATATTATTTATTTGTGGGTTTTGGGTTGTGTTTTAATTTTCTTTCATTGGTGATGGGATTTGAAATGTTGACCACGTAGTAGCATTTCCACCAATAGATCAATGCTAGAAAATACAAAATTTGTGAGATGATTTTAAAAAAAGTTATGCTATTTCATTTTCTTGTATTTCTTGAATGGAACAGACTGAGAGACAACCTTTTTTTAATATTATTTAGAAATAAGATTTTCTATAATTATTTCCATACGCTATTCATACGCTCTTCTCACCAGGACTCCACTTTGGATGCCAATTGGAAAGAGCTCTTCTGCTGCAATTCATCACAACAATAAACTGATTAAGACATATTCGATCCTTTTGATCAATCCAAAAGACAATTTGATATGTTGTAGACTGTCTTAGAAACTTTCAAGATGCAATTGACAGGTATAAAGCTGAATTCTAAAACCTTTGTTAGTATACCTACTACCCACACCGATATGAGAGACTTGGAATGATGCGTGGAATCCATTAAAGCTCAATGGAAAGAACATTTTGTATGTTTGCAGGCAAGAAGTGCGAAAGCATAGATAGGGCGTATGAACCATTTGATAGACGCCTCCAGGAAATGTGATCTCATGGTCGCCATGATTGCAAGATATGTATGCAAAGCGTGGAATCTTAGACAAATCACGTGAGCCGTTTAGCAGAATATAATCTCATGGAATGTCATGATTGCAGATTTGTGTAGTTTGCATGCAAAATGAATATGTTCAAAAGGCTTTAGAAACCCTTGCATGAATGCAATTACAGAATATCTCATTTATTATTTATGTCAAGAATTGAACTCTACATTTAAACAGTTACAATGTATTGACTCTTGAAGCTCTTTTATTCTAACATAGCCATTTAGCTAGCTGTAACATGAGCCATAGGCCTACTTATAAGAAATTGTTTCCTGCAATATTCAAAGTTGGACTGATCCCTTGAATGGCATGGCAGGTTTGGAGCAATGATAGGTGTGAAAGTGTGGAGCACAAAGTGGTGGTGAATGATAGCCGAAGATGCCTCTCCATTCCATTTTTCCTTAATCCTTCACACTATGTCATGGTCAAGCCTCTGGAGGAGATGGTGAGTGAAGAGAATCCTCGCAAGTACAAGGAATACAATTGGGGAAAGTTTTATAAGCGAAAGAAGGATAGCAATTTTAAAAACCTGGGAGTTTAGAATATACAAATCTACCACTTTAGAATATGACAGGTATGGGATTAATAAGGTGGAATTACCTATTGCCAGAGAACAAACATGGCATAAACATAAGTTGCTACTAGAGAAAAAATTCTCTTAGATGCATATATTGTAAATAAAATGACTTCTATGGAATACTGTATGCATATAAAGTCATCTTGTATAGAAAGATTGCATCTCTACAATTTCTTCTATGGAATATAGTAATGGTGTATAGAAAGATTCCATTTGTACAATGTCTTCTATGGAATATAGTCATGGTGTATAGAAATACTGCATATCTACAATATATTTTAAATGTAATATTATTATTATGCATGTCATTGTAGTGTTATTATATATACTCTTAAAGGTCTGAAATATTAAAAAGTGATTGGCAATAATTTGAATGTCTATTTTAATACTAAATAGTTGAATGGTGAAATAATTATTGTTTTTATTAGCTGAAATTTAATTTTGATTATTGAACTATTTCATAATTAAAAATAACTCTCTTGCTACATTTTTATTCTTTATTTAATTGTCTTGATTTTATATGTTTTGGAATCCCAAATATATTCACCACTCTAGCTTATCTCACTTGACATATTAGAGGGAGTGGGAGAGATAGATGGACAGGGATAGGAAAAGAGATAAAGAGATAGGGAGAGAGATGGATAGGGAGATATACATAGAGAAGGATATGGATAGAAAGAGATAGAGAGATGAGTGAGGGAGATTGAGTGAAAATAAAGATAAAGATAGAGTAGAAGAGATGGAGAGAGA